>JAUJYZ010000738.1:0-290000 GCA_033675265.1 Actinostola sp. cb2023 | reverse complement strand
CTACTACTACTACTACTACTGCTGCTACTGTTGCTACTAATTTTACTACTGCTACTGCTGCTCAGTACTCTTGCTACTGATGCTGCTATTGATGCTGCTACTTCTATTGTTATCATTGTCATCATTGTAATTTCTCACTATCTGATGGCTATATCTGCTCTAACTATTTGTTTTTCTATGTATCTATAAAGATTATCGAAGTCTTGAATGCTCTGGAAACGTTCTCTGTGCTATCAAAGTCTAAAATCGAAGGGATTGAAAGCATGGCCTCAAAGTTCAATCATATCTATTCGACACTAAAGAAGAAACCTTACGATCCATTGGATCACAGACGGCCTGACTTTACTGTGGACTTTGCGGAGTTTAAACGACAGATTTCCGAACTTCAGGTATACCCCTCTCCCCCTCCCTCTCCCCCTCCCTCTCCCCCTCCCTCTCCCCCTCCCTCTCCCCCTCCCTCTCCCCCTTTCTCTCCCCCTCCCTCTCCCCCTCCCTCTCCCCCTCCATCTCCCCCCTCCTCTCCCCCCTCCCTCTCCCCCTCCCTCCCCCCCCTCTCCCTCTCCCTCTCCCTCTCCCTCTCCCTCTCCCTCTCCCTCTCCCTCTCTCTCTCTCTCCCTCTCCCTCTCCCTCTCCCTCTCCCTCTCCCTCTCCCTCTCCCTCTCCCTCTCCCTCTCCCTCTCCCTCTCCCTCTCCCTCTCCCTCTCCCTCTCCCTCTCTCCCTCTCCCTCGAGAAAAATGTTTCACATCACCTTTCGAACTATTTCAGGGCTATCTGCAGAAGTTTATGACGTTATCATTTTCCAAGCTTAAGTCTACATCAAATGCACTGGATTTGCTTGTGAGGTAATGACAGTGCTCTGTATACCACAAAATCCCGGTTATAAGCCCCTAGCCTTCCAGCGAAGGCATACCCGACTATGAAATGCCGCACGCTGAAGAAAGCGACGGTGCTGCAGATGTATAATTTCTTCTTGAGAGTGAGGATGACTCTGAGGATAACGCCGGTGAAGAGGTGTACGTAGCAGACGAGACTGAAGGAGTCCAGTAGTATTGCACATTGGTAATCCGCTCAGATAATAGTTTTTCTGAGCACATTCGCGTTTCAAAGCTTTTACTGTTATTGTTGTATGAACACTGTTTTTTTTTTAATATTGAAGTGACACCCCAATGACTCTGAACAACGGTTTCAAGTCGAGGCTATCGGGTCAGTACAAAAACTTGACCCGATAGCCTCGACTTGAAACCTTTGTTCAGAGTCATTGGAGTGTAACTTCAATATCAGCTATTAAAATGGTCACGATTAAACAAAATTTTTTTTTTAATAGAACGGATTTCAGACGTTTTTCCCCCTCCCTTTTGTAAGCCCCCCCCCCCCCCCCCGATTATAAGCCCACCACAAAACCCTTACGAAGTTGTATAAGCCCAGGGCTTATAACCGGGATTCTACGGTATATGTGACTGTTCATACAATTCTCTACATAGCCGACATTGATGTATAATTCTATTCTGTGAGATGTATTCATTTATAATAATAAGAATAAGAATAATAAGAATAAGAATAAGAATAAGAATAAGAATAAGAATAATAAGAATAATAAGAATAATAAGAATAATTATTATTATACAGTCATTTGCAAAAATTCTGGCCGCCACGATATATCAATATATCAATATATCGGGTGCATTATGGGTAATTAAATAATACTATTTTCAGTTTCCTAACTTATTAAATGAAGTAAAATGTACAAACAACAAACGTAAGACTAAAATAAACATAATAAATATTTCTACCAACTTTGCTGGCGTTAACCTGCTTTAAGGGGAGAATTTTAGATTATTTAATTACCCATAATGCACCCGATATATTGATATATTGATATTTCGTAGCGGCCAGAATTTTTGCAAATGACTGTAATCATATAATAATAATTATAATCATCATCATCATCATCATCATAATAATAATATTATAATAATAATAATAATAATAATAATATAATAATAATAATAATAATTATATAATCATAATAATCATAATCATAATAATAATATAATAATAATAATAATAATAATAATATAATAATTATTATAATAATCATAATCATAATCATAATATAATCATAATAATAATCATAATAATAATAATCATAATAATAATCATAATAATAATAATCATAATAATTTATTGTTTGCTTCCCTTGCCTTTCAAGATTTGAAAAACTTGGTATACCAAGCCTTGAGGTGGCCATTGAACACACCTATCGTAGCCTTCTGTTGATGTTTGGTAAGGAAATTGAGATCGTACGCAAGGTTAGTCCCATAGATGTATCTACATGTACAGAATTACAGAAATTATTTCTCAAGGATACAAAATAGTTTGACTTGTGGGAGGGGATGGAAGGGTATTTGTTGCTTCATCAATTCCCCCTACTCTTAAATCCGATCATACCAATGTCGGTCCCTTTCAACAATGCCAATTTTGGTATCTCCAAGCGACCATGTAATATTCTGTTTAATATAATTATCGATGAAACATTTTTTTTTTTAATAATTTTTACTTTACAATATGTTAGACCCTATGCATAAATTGTAGAATCGTAAAATCTCATTCACTTTGTTATTGGGAATATGTTACAGCAATATCTGACAATCTCTTTGAAGAGAGTGTTATCAAAAATGAACACACCAAATTTTAGGGCTGTACTACGAAATCTTGAAAAGATATAGTGACTTGAAATTACAAAGATTTGTGCCAGAAACCGGACTTTGGCCCTAAATGCCTCGTTTCCATGTATTTTGCACCTTTCAAACGCTTATTACTTTATGATAATTTCATTTTTATTAATGCACTTTTGGCATGGGGTAATTACTAAACTGTGGATGATCTTTCAATCTATTATTTTACCTTTACCTTTACCGTTATTCTTTCAGTTTTTGCAAATTTATGCAAATTCAAGAAATCGAGTATTGCATAGGGTGTATGAAACAGCGCTAACTTTAATTAGCACTAAATAGTGCAATGTCTTTTGTTTTCTATTGTTTTATTGGTGCTATTTAGCACTAACTAGTTTGTACTGTTTCACGGTTTTAGTGTTTGCACTCTATCTTCACGTGTGAAGATATCAATTTTTCGAAGAAGAGAAATAAAGATATTTGATCGATAATTTTATAATAAAATAGTTGATTAAATTCTGACACTGGGCTCTTCAGAATCTAATTACAATAATATCGAAGATAGATGTATATCTGTAACTTCCTCTGGTCAGCTTTATTGGAAATATGTTTTCAAGTAAGGTGAAGTAAAGCCCATGAAGAATTGCCAATAATACTGGAATACAGTATTATTGCTAACTAAACAGACCGATCTGCTGTACTAAAACGGAAGCCTGGACACGCGTCTTCTTTAGAAGGCTAGTCTGTTGGCTGATATTCTGAGGTCTCACTTGACCTTTTCTCACGACTATTTGAACTCGGTGTACAGTGGAACCTCACCATACGATCGACTACCCCGTTATTACAACGACATTCTTGTAACCCGAACAATTTAAAAAAAGCCCACTCATTTCTTATCTGACAACCCCGTTAATGCGACCACCCCGGTAGTACGACCAAAAGACCCGTCGGTGGTCGTATTAACGGGGTTCCACTATAATTTTTCTATCTTTGTCTATCATACATTGTAGATTTATGCAGCCAATTGCAACAATCCACCCCTTGCACGTGACAGACCACAAATTGCTGGCAGTATCAGTTGGTCGAGACAGCTCATGAGGCACATTCGCGATCCTATGAACGTATTCGAGGCACATCCTACTTGTCTACAAACCAAAGAATCGAGAGCCATCATCAAGAACTTTAACCGCATGGCGACAATACTTGTGGAATTCGAGATGATGTATCACCATGCTTGGACCAAAGAAGTCGAGATTGCTAAAAGTGGTGAGTCCAATGAGATAGAGTCGTTGTCGTATGAGTGGGAAGTAGTTAATAATAATAATAATAATAATAATAATAATAATAATAATAATAATAATAATAATAATAATAATAATAATAATAATAATAATAATAATAATAATAATAATAATAATATCTCTTATTTAATAATAATATAATAATAATAATCTATCTCTTATTTGTAATTTGTTTTGAGGAATAAAGTTATCATAATAATAATAATAATAATAATAATAATAATAATAATAATAATAATAATAATAATAATAATAATAATAATAATAATAATAATAATAATAATAATAATAATAATAATAATAATAATAATAATAATAATAATAATAATAATAATAATAATAATAATAATAATTATTATTATTATTATTATTATTATTACGGTTCGTGTCGTGCGGTGATGGTACCATGACGTGACCGTGCCGTGTCTAAGCATTCTGATTGGTTGAGCAATAATTTTGCGCGCTGTGATTGGTTGAATAGAATGTCTTCGATTCCTTACCGTGACCGTAACTCCGTGCCGTAGGTTTCCCACTCGTACGACAACGCCTTTAAAGTGCAACTAACCCCTATGAGATTGTTTTAAAAATCTATTCAATATATGCTGAATAGTTGGTGGGTTCAGTATTTTGTGATTTGAACCTTGCGTTTATGAGATATAGAGGTTTGAAATCTCAATATGCAAATTTGATGACGTCTACTAAGGAATTTGCCATAACTTAGTTAGACTTTTTCAAGAAGAGCTTATTTTTTGAAATGGGCAAAAAAGTTACAAAATCATTTATAAAGACTGTGAAAATATTCTGTAAGTTTTCAAATGTCAATAATGAGCAAAAGGGCGTTTTTGTATAATAAATGAAGTCTTAGTAGACGTCATCAAATTTGCATATTGAGATTTCAAACCTCTATAACTCATAAACGCAAGGTTCAAATCACAAAATACTGAACCCACCAACTATTCAGCATATATTGAATAGATTTTTAAAACAATCTCATAGGGGTTAGTTGCACTTTAAGCATACAGTTGTATACCTACAGCCCCGTGTACACTGTTGATTGCTCTGTGATTTTGTTACGTGACTTGAGGAGCGATTGCCATGACGATGTTATTGCTCGTGTAAACTAGCGACGAATTCAGTGGTCGTGAATTGAATTTGTAGCCAGTGTTACAGGTAGTTATTTTATTGTTATTTTAGTAGTTTCGCCACTATACTGCCAGTGTTAACGCACGCTCTGATTGGCTAGAGTTCTATGAACTATTTCTCCATGGGCTGCACGCTCTCGTCAACTTCCCACTGGCCTCGTCTGATCGCGCGCGCGCTGTTCGAAATAACGCGCATGCTCATTGGCTGGAATTGCTACGAACTATTTCCCCATGCTGCACGCTGTCTAGATGCCATATTATAAATCAATTAGTCAACGAGCGTCCATGCGCCCATTACGTTATAGACTTACGCTTGTTAAGAGTTCTTTATATTTTCTCTCGTGCGTCTATAACGCAATGGGCGCATGGACGCTCGTTGACTAATTGATAAATATGAGCAATAACGTTCACGATAAATTGCCAGAATCGGTAATTCCGCCGCCACGAGCTCTAGTCAATATCAAGGCAATTAACGGCCTAAAATACTCAACCACTGTTTGTGCTATTTTTTCAGGCCTACAGGCTTCTTTATTAGTACACGACCAAGAGACAGGAAATTTGTTGGTTAACTTTGACCCTCAGCTTACCAAGCTGATGCGAGAGACGGAATGCATGATGAAGATCAACCTGGAGATCCCTGACAGCGCCAAGCTGTTGTTTATCAACAGACACGCGTTGAAAAGGACGGCGGACGACTTAAAAGTAAGAAACGGCCACGATGAACGACAAACGCTACCAGACTTCGGTAATAAAGAAGGGGATTAGGTTTCCCGTGCGCGCGCAGTTCCCCACAAGTTTTTTAGACGATTCCTCAATAGGCGACTTGCATGATGACGTTGTTTTACTGCAAATACCAGAATGCTTTGGGAATTTTCTTTCTTATTCAGACTTTTATTCCCTCATGAGAATAGCAAGACAATTGGTGCTAATTTTCTAACAAAAGAAAATGTGCAAAGCATTCTGGTACTTGTAGTATATGACGCCATCATGCAAGTCGCCTATTTCGTCCCCAGAGCGGTAAGGACTTCATATATGGTACATTATGGTGGTCCATAGCTGGTCCATAGTACATTGTCTATATTCAATAATCCTTATTTTTAGGTACATTCTTAATGTTTTGCTTACCATGAGATGTTAAAATACGATATAAATATGATAGAACGAGGCATAAATAATAAAAATGTACCATATATGGAGGATTGACCCCCAGAGCCCACGTTGACCAAGAGGAACGTGGGCTCTGGGGACGAGATTGGCGATTCCTGGGTTGACATGTGCTTGCTTGCTGGTCCAGGGCAATGGATTCGTCGGGAACTAGTGACGAGATCGTAGTGTCTGGGATCCATGAGTAGTAATCAATCTTGACAATGTATTGTTGTAATAGATGATGATTGAAGAGGTGACCGTCGTGAAAAACAAGATTCCTAATATCTTTCAGCCACTCATGGCACCTCACATTGAAAAGGTACGTTACTTCTCAGCCCACCCCCTTCACTTACCCTTACCTTCCCTCCCTCTCTTTCGCCCAGCCCACCCCCTAACACTTACCCTCCCTCCCCCTCTCCCAGCCCACCCCCTTACCCTTACCCTCGCTCCCTCGCCCAGCCCACCCCCTTACCCTCCCTCCCTCTCGCCCAGCCCACCCCCTTACCCTTGCCCTCCCTCCCTTTCGCCCCACCCACCCCCCCCCTCCCTCCCTCCCTCTCTCCCCCAGCCCACCCCCTTACCCTTACACTCGCTCTCGCCCCAGCCCACCCCCTTACCCTTACCCTCGCTCTCGCCTAGCCCACCCCCTTAGCCTGATCCTCCCTCTCTCTCGCCCAGCCCAAACCCTTACCCTTACCCTCCCTCCCTCTCTCCCAGCCCACCCCCTTACCCTTACCCTCCCTCCCTCTCCCAGCCCACCCCCTTATACTTACTCTCCCTCCCTCTCTCCCAGCCTACCCCCTTATCCTTACCCTTGCTCTCGCCCAGCCCACCCCCTTACCCTCCCTCCCTCTCCTTTCAACAATGGTAGACCGGTTTTGCCGAACTAAAAATAAAAACAAATGTTATATTTCTCACAATCCAGTGGTTGTCTATATAATAAAACAATTATTCCACTCAATCTCGTCGTACATGGCTTACTCGGCTAGCGCCTCGTTAGCTATCAGCTCATGTATACGACTCGATTTCGTGGAATAATTGTTAATTGTCATTTTAAGGTAATAAAGCTGTTGTTGTTGTTGTTGTTGTTGTTGTTGTTGTTAAATAGTTACAGGTATTCAAACTTTGCCTTTTTTGTATGGAAATGTATGTTGGTTGGAGAAAAACATACAAATCCTTGTCAAGGCGGGAAAGTTTGAAAGCCTTTAACTTTTGTCCTATTTGCTTGATTCTCTTGAAATTTTCAACTTTTAGTACTAATTTAGTACTAATTTTAGTATGCTCTTTCAAGTTATGATATTTCCTTTGTCTTCGGTGAAAATTTGAAATGTCACGTGGCAACTGACAACAAGCCCATTGTCGTCTGGACGCGGGTTTTTCCCCGAGTCCTTATTTACGCTTAACGAATCCTTATGAACTACATTACAGATTACTTTATGAGGAGATTTTTTACGAACGCGCGTATTGAGCGCCAAAAACCAATAGCATGGAGAAAACGTTTTGTACAAGGCTAAAACTGCTTTAGCAAAGAGTTCAAGTTATTTGGGATGGTTTTTGACTGGTAAAATAGAAATTAGAGTGTTAATCCAAAGTGAAAATTTGATTTGTAAGCTGTCCACATGGGTTAGATTTGTATATTTGCTAGTATTGCTGATGTTTTCCCCTGAATTAGCTCAAATTTGAAACAAAAAGCCGGAAAATGGCTTTGTACAACGCTAAAACAGCTTTAAACAGCCAATTTACTTTGTTTTTAATAGTTTGTGCTTAGTTAAAATAAAATTAGAGTGTTAATCCAAAGCGAAAATCGAAAGTCAAACTGTTCAAAAGCGCTCGTTTTTGGCGCTTTTCGCGGATATTACGCGATGTTCAAATAAATATCCTCTTATAACTTACCTCCTATGTTGTCTACAGGTAGAAGCAGCTATTAGTCCTGGAGTCATCATGTTAAACTGGAATTCCATGAACATTAAAAACTACATCAAGAACGTGTACTCGAGGCTTCGACAGGTTGACTTGCTTGTCAAACAGGTAAGGGTCTGTACGACAGTCAAAGTTGTATAACCCATGGGTCTTTCCTCCAATAGGGGACTTGCACTAAGAGGTCACGTGACCCCAACCCCCTTAAATCGAACAGCAGTGTCAAAATGAACTCCAGAAATGTAAAGAGCAGCTCGAAATTTAGAAAACGTTTCAGCGCATAATGTCTGACACAGGAGAAATGACATTAAAAATAAAATCGCAATTTTTATTAGGATTCGTATAGGAAAATGTGCTGGATTGCAAGCTCTTGCCACCCAATGCATTTTACAAACGAAATCTTCTGAAACGTTCGATTTTATTTTTAATGTCATTTCTCCTGTGTCAGACATTATGAGCTGAAACTTCGCCCTTTTACTAATTTCGAGCTGCTCTTTTCATTTCTGGAGTTCCAGTTTTGACACTGCTGTTCGATTTAAAAGGGGGTTGGGGTCACGTGACCTCTTAGTGCAAGTCCCCTATTGGAGGAAAGACCTAACTATTGTCAGTTGTGTTAATTTAGGTCAATGATATTCGCGATGCAAGGATTGATTCTGTCTTGATGGAGATGAGTGAGATGACCCTTTGTGAGCTTCCCAGTGACGATCCATGGACAACAGACCAATTTCTAGCCAAAACCCAGGTACTGTATTCTTATATCATAGGGGAAACCAGGGGCGGATCTAGAGATTTTGAAAGGGGGGTGCACCACTAAGGGGCCGGAAGGCCCCTTCTTCTAGGGGGTGTGGGGGCATGCCCCCCCAGATAATTTTGAAATCTAGAAGCTCGAAAATGCAATTTCCATCCATTCTGGGCATCAAATGGTGTGGAAATGTGGGCGAATATGTATCGGGCCCAACTCAAAGGGGGGGGGGGGGGGGGGGGGCACCGGTCCCCCATGCCCCCCCCCCCCTTGGATCCGCCCCTGGGAACATGTAATAAAAGTATGTATGTATGATATCTGAAAACGTCGACTCGTCGGTACAGAAACTCTAATCTACCATGCTACTGAAGGACAACTTCCTCCGTTTACTCGAAGAGACTAAAAGGAATCACGGAAAATGTTCTGGAAGGTTCTAACACCGATGATAATATCACTAAAGGCTGTGCCAAGCGGTTTCAACATCACTGATTTGATTCAACATTCGTTCAGCATTTACTTAGACGCCCTCCGAGGATGTAAACGTTGATACTTGGTTTCATCATCCTGATTCAACTTTAGTGTTGAAACCGTTTGACAGGACCTCGTTTGCAATCCAGAAGAAGAAGAAGAAGACGCGACTTGTTGTTAAAAAGTGCAACTAACCCCTATGAGATTGTTTTAAAAATCTATTCAATATATGCTGAATAGTTGGTGGGTTCAGTATTTTGTGATTTTGAACCTTGCGTTTATGAGTTATAGAGGTTTGAAATCTCAATATGCAAATTTGATGACGTCTACTAAGGAATCATTTAATATACAAAAACGCCCTTGTGCTGATTATTGACATTTGAAAACTTACAGAATATTTTCACAGTCTTTATGAATGATTTTATAACTTTTTTACCCATTCAAAAAAATAAGTTCTTCTTGAAAAAGTCTAAATAAGTTATGGCAGTGCAGTATGGGATGGACTAAGCGGCCATCTGAGTGACAAAATTCAAAAACTGCAAAATCGTGCGGCAAGGGCTATCATGAGGGCAAACTATGACACCAGTTCTAGCGTTCTTCTTGAAGAATTATGCTGGGACACTCTGTCTGTTCGCCGGAAAAAAAAAAAGTAACGCTTATGTTTAAGTCCATCCATGAATTAGCCCCACAATACTTACAAGACCTCTTTACTCTTCGCCACACCAATTATAATTTACGAAATTCTGATATTAAACTCGCACTGCCCAAGCCACGCACTAACTACCTTAAGCGAAGCTTTTCTTACAGCGGTGCTAAACTGTGGAATGACTTACCACAAAGTATCAGGTCAATCAGCTCGCTTGGTCAATTCAAGAGAGAAATTAACGGAATTTTATGATCATTTAATTCCCACACGGCAATCATGTAAAACAGTAACATATGATGTAACTTATTTTTTAATATTTTAGATAACCATTGTATTGTATTTATACTGATGATTTTACCGTGTTTATAAATAAACTTTATGTATGTATGGCAAATTCCTTAGTAGACGTCATCAAATTTGCATATTGAGATTTCAAACCTCTATAACTCATAAACGCAAGGTTCAAATCACAAAATACTGAACCCACCAACTATTCAGCTATTATTGAATATATGTTTAAAACAATCTCACAGGGGTTAGTTGCACTTTAAGTAGCGTTCCGTGTAAGAACGATAGCATGAACGGCATAGGAACTGTAAAAGGTGTTAATTTTCCATTCTTCTTTCTTGCAATTTCATTGGTTCATACTCATAAATTCAATAGAAACCCAACCAAGGAATACATTTCCATTAGATAACTTTTAATCAAACTAACTTTGGTTTAATTTTAAAGAAAATTGTGTGTGAGGAAAGTTCTCAAATTTGTGAATCAAATATCCATTGTCTTCCCTCTTTTCTATTGGCTGCATAGTGCTCTCCTTTAGTTTTCACAGTAAAAATGGGTAACTGCATACAGTTTCCTCTATTTTCTCCTTGTAACTTTGATAGTTGGTAACTGAGACAGCATGTTGCACATATTCAAGCAACATCGTGTGTGATGCGAGCTCAATGCCGCAGTCTATTGTCTTTTGCTATCGTTCTTACGCGGAATGCTACTTAATAAGAAGCTCTATTTATTGATGTCAACAGAAAACGTGTTCATTAGTGGGCAACGTTCTTGACAAGTTAAGCTTACGCGTAGAAGACGCTGTTCATGAGATTGTCGACATCTTCAAAGAGTCCCTGAAGGAGATCGGTATCACAGAACTGGGCGCTAAGCCAAAGCCCGTCGAAAAGGATCGAGAGAAAAAAACCGATAATCGAGATGGCAAAGACAAAGAAGCACCCAAAGAGAAGACCGTTAAGCCGACGGACGAGAAAACACTAGAAGAAGAAATAGAAGAACTTATCATGCACTTTAATCATAAGACTTTTGAAGCTTTGTTGAAGGCTACCAGAAATGCCTTGGATGGTATTAAGCGACGCGTGTTTTGTACAAGGTATCTGTCCTTCTTATGTTTCTCATTCCTGCAACGCCATTTTTAATTATTTCCTAATCTTTGTAGTCCCTCCTCCTACATATCCCCTCTATATATAGCGAATTTTAGGAATAGGAGTTTGGTCATGACAAGGTGGTCGGTGGTCTTCTTTTCACCTGTGTTATTTCAGTCCTTTTTCCAACTCTTTTTCGTTTATTATACTCTTTCCTTCACTTTTTTCTGTGAATGTTTCCTTTCTTTCCCTTCAATTCCCTTCCGTTTTTAATTTTATTGTTGTACCACGTCTAGTTCCACAAGAACGTTTTCCAAAGGGACATTTTTCGGTAGTGGAGGAACACCCGGCAGTTTCATTAAAGGACCTTTCTTCATAGCTGAAATCACCTTGGCTATACCTCAAGTGGTAAGTTTACCAAGGTCGGGACTTGGTTCCGTAAAGGCCATTTAAAGGGGCTGTGTCATGGTTAACAAGTGGACTGGGTACTAGTGTTAAACTTGAAAAAGTGAGACTCACTATTTCAAGTTATCGAGTGCCATCTTGGATTTGAATCGTAACGACAGATCGTAGTTTGTAGATTCTCCAGTTGTATATGCATATTTTATCCGTTTTGAGTTAATGTTCGACCCTTTTAATGTTCAAATGTCTTCTGGTGCGAAGTTCAAAGGCAAACGATATCATTAAAAATAGGCACCAATGCGCATGTGCAGCTCATGACACAGCCCCTTTAACTCGAAAACCATTCATTTTAATCATTAATACTATAGAGTACTAAAGTCATGACGTCATAAAAAATAAGTTTTGCTTTTATAAATTTTTGATTTCCAGTTCAGATAGAATACCATGAAAGAAGTTCACACACCAATTTTTATGACAATCGGTTAAAGGGGCACTGTCACGACACGCGCATGCGCGAATCTTGGCTTCAATCTTGAAATCGTTCGCCAACGCTTTCAAGAGACCCGAGGAAAATTCAAATTCAGTGTGTTAATATATCGAGTTATATCATTGTAATCCTTGCACTCTAGAAGATGATACTTATTCAGTACTTAGATTGATTGTTGTTTCGTATTTGTAGGTAGTTATTTTTGGTTTGAAGTCCAATTTTATACGCTTTTTATTTAATCGGCGAGAGCGATGGCGATGGCTTCTCATGGCGGCCGCCGGGATGTAGTGGTTGACAACGAATGTATTCAGGCGACAGGTTTATAAGTTTTGGTTTACTGGGAAGATAGAATACGGTTATACTACATATTCTGAGTTCGCTATACTTCTCTTTAACAGCTCTGGAGTACCAAAGGAGGTAGGAAAGTATTCCGAACGACAACAACAATGTTTGACAACGCGTTCATTGACTTATTCACTCGAATTATTATGTTCTCAAAAAGAACTCAGTTGCATACATCATATCAATGTATTCCTTCGAGTTCATATGCATGTACTGAAGCTATTGCAAACAACTGTCACATTGTATGAGTTTTTATTTCTGCGAGGTTTGGAGTAGTGACACAACCGTGACGGCAAAGAGAACTCAGTGATTATACTTTTCACACGGGAATTATTTTGTGCAATTCTCTTTTGTACTCTTACAATTTAAGAAAACACGAGTACCTTATACAGTAGTGACATGTACATCTTCGTTAGTCTTTTTTGAAGCAAAGAAGTAATGTGGACTTGGTTTTTAGCGATGTGAAATGTGAATAACTTCATCTGAGACCTGAGTTGTCACCTCGGATTGTCTGCTATTTAATGCCGTTCCTTCACCAGAAGTCGCTATAATAAGTACTTATTTCATGAAATATTTAGGTCACACGCTGTAAAGGTTGTATATTCTGAATAACTTGGAAGCACTCTGCGAAAACTTGATCGTAAAACACTTTCAAAACACATTGAATTCTCTTCGTAAACACAGACGAGTTCGTTGACCTCTGCATATCATTAAAATCTCTGAATATCATTAAAATTGACGCATGCGCGCGTCGTGACAGTGCCCCTTTAAATAGCGGTCGAGATATGGCCAGTTGAATATATAATTTGCCTTAACAAATCACTGTATTTTCGGCTCCGTTCTTAACTCCGTTCTCAAAATTAATTGTTTCGTGACGTCACACTTTAGTACTCTATTGCCAGCAAATGGCACACGTTCTGTGTGTGTCCACCTTTGCAATCTGATGCGCACATTGTTGCACAAGAAGATGGCACTACTTCAATAAGTTTGCTCGCAACAATTCGTACACACTACTAAATTTCAGTTAGGTTTTTCTGTGCACATACGTAGATACTTGGCTCTCTCATTGGTCCATTCCTACTATCACATTTGCACGTGCATAGTCTATAGTTTATATTTAAATCGTTTCCGTTATACTTTAGCCCTGAAGATGCACTAGTAGTGTGAAAGCTCGGCAGTATCAAAATTAAAAATGAAAAACGTGGAAGAAATACTCTATTAGTCATGGTTATTCCCACGTACAACAAAATCTTAAATTACAGTAAAACCCCGCATATAAGAACCTGGTTTTTAAGAACCTGTTAGGCTAAGATTGCCCATTTAGACACCCTTTACATAAGAACCTGTTTTAGCCTAAAATTTGAAAAGGTTCTTATTTTATAACTTATTACTTCAAATCTGATGAAATTAAAAAAGTTCTACAAGGCAATGAAAATGAGTCAGATCCCTTGCAATGTCATTTCACATGTATAGATAACACTAACGTTAACAGTAACTGTACACACAATTCCATCTTTTCAGCGAGAGATTAACTCACTGTCAACGACAATATCAACTGAGTCTACCACAATTTTTTTCTTAAGAAAATAAGAACCTGTTTAAGAACCTAAATAGTCTAATTTCGCAGTAAGCACCAATTATATAAGAACCTTTTTAGGCTAACTTGAAAAATACAGGTTCTTTTAATATGCGGGGTTTTACTGTAGTATATAGGTCACGCTGCAATCATATTGCCAGCAATATTGCGCACAATATTTGAACCACCTGTCTGCTGTGCCTTCTAATCTTATTCTAATTTCAGATCATCCATCCTTCACTGGAAGACATTCAACAGACGCTCAACAAAACTGCCCAGTGTGTGCTAGAAGTAAGTCGATCGGTAGCTCAGTGGGGCCAGAAGAGATTTGAACACTTTGAAATCAGGTCATCTGGCGACGGTAGACATAGTCAACACATTAGGAAAACAGAACGTGCTACAGAGTCAAGTAAGTTCTGAACGTTAAACTTTATGTATGCAGTGGAACCTCGCATTATCGAACTCGGTTATCGCGAAAACCTCGCTATCTCGAACTAGATACAATATCACCTTATTCTATTTTCCTGGAAAATTTACTTGGTTATCTCCAACTCCCGCAATCATTCTGATTATCATCATCATCATCATAATAATAATAATAAGAAGAATGGATAAAAAGTAACACACTCAACAACCATGAATGATTCATCATCATCACAACCACCACCATCATCCTCATCATTATCATCATTGTTATCACAGGGTTCGTGCTACTCCTTAAACTCCTTGAAAACTCCTGGAATTAAATTTGCGTTTTCAAGGGCGCTTGAAAAGCCCTTGAATTTTAAAATTCAGCTCAAACTCTTTGAAAACTCCTTGAATTTATACTCTCCTGGATAAGAGTAAGGAACACCCATATTTGCAGTCATGCAAAGGTTTCTTCATCGATCGTATTTACAGCTGTAAGCTGAACATGCTTTGTGTAAAATTACTGCATGTAAAATATAATTCAAAATAAAGAAGGCGTTACTTGCTCATAACGAGGAGTACTGGGAGCGAGTTAGGACGTTGCCGCCATGTGATTTCGTAGTTAGAGATTTTTCCAATATAAATCAGGGGCTATTTTGGGTAGAAAATATTATAACCGTTGGAACGTTGAAGCTAAACCAAGTTTAGATTTCGAATTTCATTTCCCTGCATTCAATACACATCGAGAAACGATCTAACTTCGTATCTAAGAAATAATTTTCGCGGCAAAACTGAACAATAGACTTGACGATTGACTGATGGTTTGATCTCCAGTGCGGCGAAGTAGACTGTAGTCTACGTAGTTGATTATACGTTATTTTATTTGTTGTTTATAGAGCTCGCTTACGTTTCTGGAATTCAAGTTTATAATGTTGAAGGTTTTACTATTACGTTTTTAGCCAGTTGTTGAGTTCATCCTCATGCTGGGTGTAGTTTGTTTTCCGTCTTCGTTTCATTTATCAAGGATTCTAAAAGCGAAATTGTTATCGTCGTTTTTGTGGAGCCAGATTTTATCCGATAAAATACGTTTTCTCTTAATATTATTAAAAGTCGTTGAAGTCTCGCTACGTTGTTGTCATTGGTTCACTTGGTCACAGTGAATGTTGATGGAATTGAGAATGAAAAATTTAAGTATTTGGATATTCGTGTAGATGTTTGGGCATACCTTCGTTGTTCATCTATAGTGAGTTATGTAATCAAGAAACTTAACACGTAGCCTGCGTGGCTTGGCCCTAAGGGAGGGGGATTGGGGCCGCCAGAGATGGAAAAGAAGGCAGGCTATTACCACGTAAACTCAGAAGCCAGAGAACGTTTAGAGATCGCAGTATGGTAAACAACTAGAACAACGATTTGACTGACTTTACTGAAGACATGTCTGATGCACATACGGTAGGCTATGATTCTTACAGTGATTACAGTTATCTTAACTTTGGCCATTGGTTAGCTGTTAAACGGGAAAATTAACGGGTGCTAACGCCTTTTCAGACAGTTTAATGGTTTGCTAAATTGTGCTAACAGTTTTACTACAAGACCTAACGGTTTGCTAAAGTGTTTTTCATTGATGAGAGGATCGATGGTTCACGTGCTAACACAACATGTGTCAATCAAGTGCCTCAAACATAGCATTCTCACGTGCACGCTAATGAACTGATTTTAGAACTGATAATGCCGAAAGTTGGTGGAAAAGACGTTTTGAATCGGTCATGGGATTGTATTGGATCGTGATTTGTCGTAAAGAATTCCACTGAAAAATTGTCTATTACAAAACTAAAATTATTGGTAAGCCGTTGAAGTATTCAAAGCATGTAATGTACATGTAGCTTTTTCAAGATGCCATTTAATGTGTGATTTCTATTAATTTTATTCAAAAAGTTTTTCCCAAAATTTGCGTTGGCAAACTCGGGCTGGGTGCGGCTTATCTGCGAGTGCGGCTTATACGCCGGTGAATACGGAATGTCAAACAGTAACCAGTGACAACACCCTGTAAACGATAATATCTCACCTAGCAATACTCCTTGAAAAATCGTTTTGGAGTCCTTGAATACTGCTTGAATACTCCTGGAATTTTAATCTTATATCACAGCACGAACCCTGTATCATTATCTTTTTTTTTGTTTTTGTTTTGTTTCTTTTTGTTTTTGTTATCAATATCATTTTTTTTTCAACAGAGGAAGAGCTTCCATCAGTTAAACTAAAAAATCACTACAAAAGTGTGTCCGAGCACAAAGATGTAACGAAGCTATTAATGATCATAACATCATCCATCAGTTCTACCAAGGCTGAAGTCATGAAATGTTTAGAACAGTTTAGCCAGTACCAGCACATATGGGAAGGCGACAAGGAAATCGTGGTCAAGGTAACGTAGCTGCTAGGCGCCGCCCTCTTTCTCAAGGATTCCACCTCGCCTGTTTTGTTTACATGTACCCCGGGGGTACGGACTCCCATATATAAAGTGGTTGGGATGCTTGTCGGAAAATTTGAAAATGACCCCTAAAAGGTACTTGAGTCTTGCCCAGTTGGGCATGGCAACAAATAATTTTTACCCCTTAAAGGTACGAACTCTAAAGTGACAAAAGCTACAACTGTCATTCCGGCTGTCATTATCTTATCTCGGGTATCTTATTTACTGACAAACACCCTAAATGGTACCGGCTTAGTCTCTTGTGGTCCTTTTAGATTTGTGACACTCTAAGAGGTAGCAAATCGCGGTTCTGGACCCCTAATAGGTTCGACGAGCATCCCAACCACTTTATATATGGGAGTCCCCCCCCCTACCCCTCTCTCCGGGGACATGTACTCAATTCAATAAATGGAGATAATAAGGCTCAACAGGTTTTGAACGAGTCTGTCCATGCTCTAGTTCTCCTTACTTATTCCTCTTTTTTTTTCCCTGCACTTTGGGCTTGTACGGGTGGAGTAACTTTGTAGGGGACTTTCTCCACCTGGTATAATGACACTGTACATAGTTTACTCGTTTGTTATACTAAATCTGTAAATAAATAATAAATAAATCAATCACTGACTTGAAGTCCCATGTATCGTGTTTTAGGAGTTTGCAGCCACAGATCCACTGCTGTCTGAGTTCAAGAGCGAAATATTACGATACCAGTACTTGGAACAAGACATCGATAATATTCCGGTGTGTTTTCGGGTTGGCCATGGTGCAATCGAACTTTACTCGGGTATGTGTTGATATCTGTGTTTAAGATCGGTGCCAAATGCAGAAATTAAGGCCTAGTGTTAATAATAATAATACTAATAATACATTTTATATAGCGCCACTATCCATAACAATGATCAGAGCGCTTAGAATGCTAATTAAAACCTAAAAATAACAGTTATATATATATATATATAATAATAGTTGTAGTTCAAGTTATATATATATACAGCAATATGCAGAAATTCTGATCCTTTTGACTAAAATACACATATATCAAAGACCTACTTAAAACCATGGGATGGCTACACTGATATTTTTTTCATAAAGCCTCGCTGGCAGACAACTAGAAAAAAATATCAGTGTAGCCATCCCATAATTTAAAGTACGTTTTTGATATATGTGTATTTTAGTCAAAAGGATCAGAATTTCTGCATATTGCTGTATATAAAGTTAACACGAATATGTATATATAGTTTTATTACTTTACCTCCTTTACCCTTGAAAGTGCAGCCTATATGCTCGGGTTGCCATTTGCCGTTCAAAATGTACGTGAAACATCTTGGGTCCTCTGTGTCCATACATATCTTCAGTCTTCTGAATGACATAGGACCGACTTTTATGTTCATGTTACCACTCACATATGAAAGCAGGCAAATGCAAATTGTGCTCAGTTGTCAGTGTATCGTTAATGGGGACCTAGCACCAGGACGGGAGACGACGACGTGGACAGCAAACCTCGAGGAAAATTGGGGCGAGTATCCCGTCCTGGATGCCTTAAGCTTTCCGAGCGAGGCTCGCAGAATAAATAGGATGTCAGTTCAATTTGCCGTACAATAATATTCTGACATCTTCGTCTTTTTTACTGTATTGCAATTCATGATTTACATCAGTTTATTAAATGTGAACCGACCAAGCAAACCTTGACATTTTTCCTAACATACTGGAAAATAAACCCTTGATAAATGTCTACATTCCAAACCTTTTCTAATTTCTATTATACAGAGGCCTTTAAGATCGCCTTGTCTGTGGAGATCAAAGCTTGGAAGTTACTTTTTGGCCACAGTATCAATGACAAGTATCGTGTATGCATGGACGACATTACTCAGTTTATTTCAGACTTCGGCAAGAAGCTCAGTAGACCAGTCAATGACTTGGAGGACGTTAGAAGTGCCATGGCTGCTTTAGAGGAGATGAGACAGAATGAGATACGAATCGACATGACACTAGGACCAATAGAGGTACGAGCCAAAGTATCACTGTTATAATCAACTCCAACAGGAGATAAATGTACCTAGAGTAGATATATATGTACTTGGGGAGTAGAGGTAGGGGGTTAGTATGTGCTGCCTTATTCCTCTTCTTCACAGCATTCTGCCCCCATTATTTTAGGACCCCAATTTAGTATGTCACTCTTCTGTGTTTGTGTGATATTCAGGTGCAAGAGGTCTTTTGTGGTGTATTTGATTCCTTTTGATTCACTGCACTTCCCTAAAAAGTAACACTTTAATAAATGCGGTACCTAGTAGTTGCATCATACTGTATATCCAAGTACATTGGCCCTCCTACCCAGCCCGGGTTATCTACCAGACACATAAGGGATGCATGAGTTTATTATTATCTCGTGCTTATTCCACAGGAAGCATACTCCATGCTAAACAAGTTTGAAGTGGCTGTAGCTCGGGAAGAAGTCGAGAGGGTAGACACACTACGCTATTCCTTTAAAAAACTTCTTGCGCAAGCGGTAAGTCACACCCCTTAGTCCTAACCCCCTCGTGCTTTCATATGCCATTTTATTGATAATATGAATGCTATAATGCCCATATTATATCAACAGCTTTACGTACTTATTTTATTCTTCAGAGAGAAGTTCAAAGCAACTTAGTCAAAATACAACCTCAGTTCAAAGCAGATTTACTTGATATGATATTTTATTGATAATATCAATGCTATAATGCCCATATTATATCAACAGCTTTACGTACTTATTTTATTCTTCCGAGAGAAGTTCAAAGCAACTTAGTCAAAATCCAACCTCAGTTCAAAGCAGATTTACTTGATATGATATTTTATTGATAATATGAATGCTATAATTCCCATATTATATCAACAGCTTTACGTACTTATTTTATTCTTCAGAGAGAAGTTCAAAGCAACTTAGTCCAAATCCAACCTCAGTTCAAAGCAGATTTACTTGATAGTGTTGAAGTCTACCAGAAAAATGTCGGCAGCTTTAATGATGAATATGTTGAAGTAAGTAACAGTCTTTTGTTGTGTTCTCGAGGGAGTGAGAAACACTTGCCTATCTGGGCCAGTAATTTTAGATTAATGGGCGAAGAAAGCGAAACAGAATGGTCGTACTAAGAGTTGGACTAACTGTTGAGGTGGCGTCAGTGATGATGTTGATGGATTCTTATGAGATGGACGGATTGATGAGGCAGCGTCATTGATGAGGTTGATGGATTCTTATGAGATGGACTAATAATTGTTGAGGTGGCGCCAGTGATGAGGTTGATGGATTCTTATGAGCTGGACGGATTGACGAGGTGGCGTCAGTGATGAGGTTGATGGATTCTTATGAGATGGACGGATTGATGAGGTGGCGTCAGTGATGAGGTTGATGGATTCTTATGAGATGGACGGATTGACGAGGCGGCGTCAGTGATGAGGTTGATGGATTCTTATGAGATGGGCGGATTGATGAGGTGGCGTCAGTGATGAGGTTGATGGATTCTTATGAGATGGACTAATAATTGTTGAGGTGGCGTCAGTGATGAAGTTGATGGATTCTTATGAGCTGGACGGATTGATGAGGTGGCGTCAGTGATGAGGTTGATGGATTCTTATGAGATGGAGGGATTGATGAGGTGGCGTCAGTGATGAGGTTGATGGATTCTTATGAGATGGACGGATTGATAAGGAGGCGTCAGTGATGAGGTTGATGGAATCTTATGAGCTGGACGGATTGATGAGGCGGCGTCATTGATGAGGTTGATGGATTCTTATGAGATGGATGGATTGATGAGGCGGCGTCAGTGATGAGGTTGATGGATTCTGATGAGATGGAGGGATTGATAAGGAGGCGTCAGTGATGAGGTTGATGGAATCTTATGAGCTGGACAGATTGATGAAGCGGCGTCAGTGATGAGGTTGATGGATTCTTATGAGATGGAGGGATTGATGAGGCGGCGTCAGTGATGAGGTTGATGGATTCTTATGAGATGGACTAATAATTGTTGAGGTGGCGCCAGTGATGAGGTTGATGGATTCTTATGAGCTGGACGGATTGACGAGGTGGCGTCAGTGATGAGGTTGATGGATTCTTATGAGATGGACGGATTGATGAGGTGGCGTCAGTGATGAGGTTGATGGATTCTTATGAGATGGACGGATTGACGAGGCGGCGTCAGTGATGAGGTTGATGGATTCTTATGAGATGGACGGATTGATGAGGTGGCGTCAGTGATGAGGTTGATGGATTCTTATGAGATGGACTAATAATTGTTGAGGTGGCGTCAGTGATGAAGTTGATGGATTCTTATGAGCTGGACGGATTGATGAGGTGGAGTCAGTGATGAGGTTGATGGATTCTTATGAGATGGAGGGATTGATGAGGTGGCGTCAGTGATGAGGTTGATGGATTCTTATGAGATGGACGGATTGATAAGGAGGCGTCAGTGATGAGGTTGATGGAATCTTATGAGCTGGACGGATGATGAGGCGGCGTCATTGATGAGGTTGATGGATTCTTATGAGATGGAGGGATTGATGAGGTGGTGTCAGTGATGAGGTTGATGGATTCTTATGAGATGGACGGATTGATAAGGAGGCGTCAGTGATGAGGTTGATGGAATCTTATGAGCTGGACGGATTGATGAGGCGGCGTCAGTGATGAGGTTGATGGATTCTTATGAGATGGACGGATTGATGAGGCGGCGTCAGTGATGAGGTTGATGGATTCTTATGAGATGGACTAATAATTGTTGAGGTGGCGCCAGTGATGAGGTTGATGGATTCTTATGAGCTGGACGGATTGAAGAGGCGGCGTCAGTGATGAGGTTGATGGATTCTTATGAGATGGAGGGATTGATGAGGTGGCGTCAGTGATGAGGTTGATGGATTCTTATGAGATGGACGGATTGATGAGGCGGCGTCAGTGATGAGGTTGATGGATTCTTATGAGATGGACGGATTGATAAGGAGGCGTCAGTGATGAGGTTGATGGAATCTTATGAGCTGGACGGATTGATGAGGCGGCGTCAGTGATGAGGTTGATGGATTCTTATGAGATGGACGGATTGATGAGGCGGCGTCAGTGATGAGGTTGATGGATTCTTATGAGATGGACTAATAATTGTTGAGGTGGCGCCAGTGATGAGGTTGATGGATTCTTATGAGCTGGACGATTGAAGAGGCGGCATCAGTGATGAGGTTGATGGATTCTTATGAGATGGAGGGATTGATGAGGTGGCGTCAGTGATGAGGTTGATGGATTCTTATGAGATGGACGGATTGATGAGGCGGCGTCAGTGATGAGGTTGATGGATTCTTATGAGATGGACGGATTGATGAGGTGGTGTCAGTGATGAGGTTGATGGATTCTTATGAGATGGACGGATTGATGAGGTGGCGTCAGTGCAGTGAGGTTGATGGATTCTCATGAGCTGGACGGATTGATGAGGTGGCGTCAGTGATGAGGTTGATGGAATCTTATGAGATGGACGGATTGATGAGGTGGCGTCAGTGATGAGGTTGATGGATTCTTATGAGCTGGACGGATTGATGAGGTGGCGTCAGTGATGAGGTAGATGGATTCTTATGAGATGTACGGATTGATGAGGTCGCGTCAGTGATGAGGTTGATGGATTCTTATGAGATGGACGGATTGATGAGGTGGCGTCAGTGATGAGGTTGATGGATTCTTATGAGATGGACGGATTGATGAGGTGGCGTCAGTGATGAGGTTGATGGAATCTTATGAGATGGACGGATTGATGAGGTGGCGTCAGTGATGAGGTTGATGGATTCTTATGAGCTGGACGGATTGATGAGGTGGCGTCAGTGATGAGGTAGATGGATTCTTATGAGATGTACGGATTGATGAGGTCGCGTCAGTGATGAGGTTGATGGATTCTTATGAGATGGACGGATTGATGAGGTGGCGTCAGTGATGAGGTTGATGGATTCTCATGAGATGGACGGATTGATGAGGTGGCGTCAGTGATGAGGTTGATGGATTCTCATGAGATGGACTAATTGTTGAGGTGGCGCCAGTGTTGAGATGGAGTGATTCTTGTAAAAAGCATTGAGATGCGTTTTTAAGAACTTTTTCTTTTTTATTTATTATTCTTATGAGATTGCGGGTTGTTGAGGTGGCGTCAATGTTGAGGTTGAGGGATTCTTATTTGTGAGATGGACGGATTGTTGAGCTGGCGTGACTGATGAATTTGCGGGATTTGTACTTGTGAAGAGGACGGATTGTTGAGCAGGCGTGACTGATGAGGTTATGGGATTCTTATGATATGGACGGATTGTTGAGCAGGCGTGACTGATGGGGTTGAGAAATTCTTACTTATTTTAAAAGATGCATTTGTCTGGATGAGGTGGTGTCACTAATGAGTAGTTAGCTTTAAGATGTAGACAGTATTTTCTAAGTCTTTGGTCTTGTTGTTTTATATCAGATAGGACCAATGGCAGCCGGGATAGCACCACAAGAAGCCAGTGACAGACTAAGTGTTTTCCAGGTAACGGGCAGTTTTTACTCTGATATTTCTTTGCTGAGACCCCAAAGGACTTTGTAAATGTCATAGTATATAAGACGAGGTTCTATACCTTCATTTTATTCCTTTACGCACTTTATTTACTTAGCGAAAAAAACGAAACTAAGTAAATAAAGTGCGTAAAGGAATAACATGAAGGTATAGAACCTCGTCCTATATACTATGGGTAGTTTTTAGTTATTATGCTTAAACCTGCTAAGACGAGGTCTATCTATACCTTTTAGTTTCCCAGAATGCTTCATGATTCTGCGCGCGCAAGCGAGGTCAGGGAAAAAAAATAGATCGAAAATATTAAGAGAGAATGAAGAAATTCAGTACACTTTTAAATTAAAAGTGCGTAAGAAGAATTATAAAGATAGATGCAAATGCTCAAGCAAAGAAAATAGTTTTTTCCTGTTCTTGATTAGTTACAGTAGTCATGTTTTCCTCAACACACGATCAATTCTAAATATTTTTTCCCCTGACCTCGCTTGCGCGCGCAGAATCATGAAGCATTCTGGGAAACTACGAAAAGATCCATTGTCCCAGAAAGCAGAAAACAACACTTAGACATCGATCGAAGTCAATAATCTACCCAAGATTTTCTAGATGTACTATGCTCTTTATTGTTCATTGTAAAAAAAAAAATGACTTCATACGACTTCCAAATGACTGAAATGCCAAGTGAGAGGAAAATGGCGAATTATTCTCATCTCTATGACCACACCCTTTCCAATGTTACCAAACTACCATCCTCGGGAACCCAGGGGTATATTCTGTCGCTCGTTACTCGCTCCCAGAGAAATACCCCTGGGAACGAAGTCTGTTGGAACTTGTTCCGGAAGTCAAAATTGAAAATGGCGGCTGTCCAGAATATACTTGATACTGATTGGTCGACCTTCCCAGGTCGTAGGTCGACCCCTGGGTTCCCGAGGATGCCAAACTACGGGCTCATTCATAAATATTCTAATTATCGTTCATTCGTTCAGTCATTATGATTATTATCAGTACATACTTTATTGTCAAACTCACCCCAATCGAATATACTAAAAATGGACAACTTATGAGACTGCAAGAGTCTGCAAGAGGTAATATCGAAATAAATCAGCGAATAAAATGATAAAATACCGACGAGAAAATATAGGGAGCACATTTTCATCAGTAATCATCACCGTTTATCATCTTCACCGTTAATGGGATAAATATCAGTAATCATTGTCATCAGTAACATCATTATCATTATCAGTACAGCTGAGGGTTGTGGAGACGTTTTCGTATGAGTGGGAAACCAACCGTACGGAGTTACGGTCACGGTACGGAATCGAAGATATTCAACCAATCACAGCGCGCAAATTGATCGCTCAACCAGAATACTTGGACATGGCATACGGTACGAACTGAATCGTAACTACTTCCCACTCATACGAAAACGACTCTGATTTTTTTTTGATTTTTATTCCATTTACACCATTTTTTTTACAATCATTTTAATACATAGGGTAGAATTTTGCAGATAGTTAGGTGTTGGGATACCTGAAAATAGTTTGTAGACTAATCAAGGTCAGGTACCCCAGTACAATGAAAGGAAATTACAAATATCTCTGAATTTTGGTCATAAAAGATTTGTTCGTGGCATTTAAAAAGAAGGTAGATCGGTGATAAGCAGAGCTTACAGTATATTGTCATGGTTGATACGAGCTGCGATCTCCTGCAATATAAACGAGACATCCCTTCCCCTACTACAATGTTGGTCAGTGATGGTTTGTAATATTTGAGGGAATTTCGAACCCAAACACCAACATTGGAAAAGGGGGGGGGGGGGGGGGGGGGGGGGGGGGCAAACACCAACATTGGAAGAGGGGGGGGGGGGGGGGGGGGGACACCAACACAAACATTGGAAGGGGGGGGGGGGGCAAACACCAACATTGGAAGAGGGGGGGGACACCAACATTGGAAGAGGGGGGGGGGGGGGAGGCAGGGGGCTAGACATAGGAATTCATAGTGACACATTCTAATATACATGCGATTGTAACATTGTAAACCCTTATTGCTAATGTCGTGTGCCATAATGATGTATAATAAAATATTTCTTTCATTTCTTACGTAGAGTCGATTTGACGAATTGTGGCGCAAATTTGTCACGTACTCAGGTGGCGAACAACTATTTGGCCTGGAAGTTACTGATTACCCAGACATTGTGCGAATTAAGAAAGAACTGGGCCTTTTACAGAAACTGTACGGCTTGTACAACTCTGTGATTGATGGCGTTAGTGGCTACTATGATATCTTATGGATAGAAGTGGATATAGAAAAGATCAATGGTGAATTATTGGACTTCCAAAACAGGTACAACAACAACAACAACAACAATATTGAACAGCAGCAACAACAACAACAACAACATTGAACAGCAGCAACAACAACAACAACAACAAACATTGAACAGCAGCAACAACAACAACAACAACAACAACAACATTGAACAACAACAACAACAACATTGAACAGCAGCAACAACAACAACAACAACAACAACATTGAACAGCAGCAGCAACAACAACAACAACATTGAACAGCAGCAACAACAACAACAACATTGAACAGCAGCAACAACAACAACAACATTGAACAGCAACAACAACAACAACAACATTGAACAGCAGCAACAACAACAACAACATTGAACAGCAACAACAACAACAACAACAACATTGAACAGCAACAACAACAACAACAACAACATTGGACAGCAGCAACAACAACAACAACAACAACATGAACAGCAACAACAACAACAACGACATTGAACAGCAGCAACAACAACAACAACAACATTGAACAGCAACAACAACAACAACAACATTGAACAGCAGCAACAACAACAACAACAACAACATTGAACAGCAACAACAACAACAACAACAACATGAACAGCAACAACAACAACAACAACAACATTGAACAGCAACAACAACAACAACAACAACAACATTGAACAGCAGCAACAACAACATTGGACAGCAGCAACAACAACAACAACAACAACAACAACATGAACAGCAACAACAACAACAACGACATTGAACAGCAGCAACAACAACAACAACAACATTGAACAGTAGCAGCAACAACAACAACAACATTGAACAACAACAACAACAACAGCTTTATTTGCACTGTTTGTCGTACATTTACATTGCAAAAAGAGAGAAAGAGATAAAATAGTCGAACCCAGCTACTTAAAATAACTAGAGAAAGCTATTTCGCTAAGCTATGCTAAGCTAATGGTACAGAAAATAGGTCCATGCAACACATCGAATGGTGTTAGGGATCTTTAGCTAAACCACACCTATATGTAGGCCGTGAACGATTCGTGCAGGGTCAAAGGGTCTTAAGCTAAACGAGTTCCAAATCCCTGGTTTAAGATCTAGTGTGTCCTTTCACTAATTAATTAACTAATTTTCCTTGCACCTATTACAACTGAAACATGAACTACTGGACGTCCAATCATGTTCCCTGTTGTTAGGATGTTTCCTACATGGACGTCCAATCACGTTCCCTGTTGTTAGGATGTTTCCTACATGGACGTTCAATCATGTTCCCTGTTGTTAGGATGTTTCCTACATGGACGTTCAATCACGTTCCCTGTTGTTAGGATGTTTCCTACATGGACGTCCAATCATGTTCCCTGTTGTTAGGATGTTTCCTACATGGACGTCCAATCACGTTCCCTGTTGTTAGGATGTTTCCTACATGGACGTCCAATCATGTTCCCTGTTGTTACGATGTTTCCTACATGGACGTCCAATCACGTTCCCTGTTGTTAGGATGTTTCCTACATGGACGTCCAATCATGTTCCCTGTTGTTAGGATGTTTCCTACATGGACGTCCAATCATGTTCCCTGTTGTTAGGATGTTTCCTACATGGACGTCCAATCATGTTCCCTGTTGTTAGGATGTTTCCTACATGGACGTCCAATCATGTTCCCTGTTGTTAGGATGTTTCCTACATGGACGTCTAATCATGTTCCCTGTTGTTAGGATGTTTCCTACATGGACGTCCAATCATGTTCCCTGTTGTTAGGATGTTTCCTACATGGACGTCCAATCATGTTCCCTGTTGTTAGGATGTTTCCTACATTGTATAATATATTGAGATACGAATACTTGCTGTAGATGCCGCAAGCTCCCTAAAGCCCTCAAGGAATGGGACGCGTTCCTCGAGCTCAAGAAAACTATCGATGACTTTAGTGAGTGCTGTCCATTGCTAGAACTGATGGCCAACAAAGCTATGAAGGATCGTCACTGGGAAAGAATTGCAAACCTGACGGGACACACATTTGACGTGGAGAATGAGAACTTCCAGCTTCGTAACATCATGGAGGCACCACTACTCAAAAACAAAGAAGACATTGAGGTCAGTAGGTATACTTAGACCTATTGAAAGGAAACCTGCCATGTTCAGACAAATATCGTTCAAATGAATCCTAAGTGGAACTTCCGGTTCCGACCACTCTCGTAAGCGACCACCTTTCCTAAGCGACCAGTTTTCCAAAATACCGAAAGTTCAGTTCCAAGTCAAATCACTATAGTTGGAATCTCTCGTAAGCGACTGCCTCTCGTAAGCGACCACAAAGCTTGACATTTTGGGTGGTCGCTTACGGGAGGTTCGACTATATTTAGATTTATTTAGTCGATATATATAATAATAATAATAATAATAATAATAATAATAAAATATTTTGACTGAATAGTAAAGGTTTCCTGTTTACACCTACATTTTTTTTGTTACGGTCCAGGTAGAATAAGGGTTTATCAGGTAATTTCAAAACTCATCGGACAAAAAAATGATTATCATAGCTGGAAAGAGCTCGTTGAAATTAGTAAAAAGGTGAAGTTTGGAAAAGATCGCTCCACAAATTACGAAGATATGAATTTTCAAAAATCGAAATTTTGTATGAAAACCTTTGTTGGAGGCAAGAGTTGCCTCCAAGCGTAATTTCCAAATGTTTTCATATAAAATTTCGATTTTTGAAAATTCATATCTTCGCAATTTGTAGAGCGATCTTTTCGAAACTTCACATTTTTACTAATTTTAACAAGCTCTTTCCAGCTATGATAATCATTTTTTGTCCGATGAGTTTTGAAATTACCTGATAAACCCTCATTGGTACGCGTACCTCGTCCAAAAGATTCTGTCCGAATAGCTTTTGCAGTGTAATCTATACTCATCAGTAGCAAATGAACCCATGCTTTGTCCACAACGGACTGAACACAGTTAATAATAAATAGAGGTTATTAGTCGGTTAAGCATCTAATACGGCTGTGTATTTTTACGAGTCATTTGGTATTTTGGCGAGGCTTTAGGCGAGCCAAAATACATGACGAGTAAAAATTCACAGCCGTATTAGATGCTTAACCGACTAATAAGTTGTTTATTATATATTTTGTCAAAGAAACTAGCTATTTTGGTGAAAGAAAAACAACAAATTACAGTGAAATTTCTGTACGAGCGCACGCTAGCCAAAACTGTCAATTTCTCGCACGCTGATTGGTTAATTTTCATCACACGATTCTGCATGAGTGATTGGAAAGCCAGTTTGAAGTAACTACCCAAAATATGGTCCCATATTTCGCGCGTTCTTGCACAGGCAGCCCAACCATTCCTTTTGAGGCTACTAAATAATGAAATAAAATGATATTTCCGTCTTTTTTATGGGTTTCCTGTGGTAGAGCGCGCGCGCTCAATATATGATACGTATATATGTTGGGTTCCCTGTGCTGAGTAATATCCTATATTGGGCTTCCTGTGCACATCCCGCGCGTCCCGCACTACATGTGTGTATTTACACAAGGTATGAAACTAGGTCACGTGACAAATACGTTTTTGCTCCTAATCTTTGACAAAATGACGTGAAAATTCAATTTTTCTTCGAATAACTAAACTTTACCGTATTCTCTAAACACTTCATAAGTGTCAGTCTTTTAACTTCACCGTACGCTGAGAAACTTTAATTTTGACATTTTGCGCCTCATGGACCGATGTGCGGTGCAGTTCGATGGTGCACTTTTCCGTGAAACAGTCGGATTTTATCTTCGAGAGGACATCGGCAAGCGCTCGGCAAATCTGAACTGTGCTGCTTTTAGCAAGTTTTAATATTTATATTATCACTAAACATAAGTCAAAACATCTACAATATACTTTATTTGTTTTCTGTTTTGACTTTTATAAAGTATTTGTTTTGTGTTTTGATTTTTATCGATTAAAATGCTTCAAGATTGAGGCATTGTGTTTTTTTAATGCTGATCGTCTCAATATTTAGTACTGCACAACACATTTTTGCTATCAGTACTTGTAAACAAAATGACAAACAAACGTATTTATTTCAACAATCAGTTACAATAATTTTACAAGCTTTTTACACACTGTTTTGCCGTTCTTTCTGTACAATTTATTCACTATATTGATCAGTAATAATATGGATATTAATACGAAATTAATAAATATTATGCATGTCACCACAATCGACAAGTTGAGTGAATGAATAACAAACATCGAAGTTGGAAACGATAAGCTTATTACCTACGTTCTTACGAATAAAAATAAGGCTAAAATTACTGTTATTGTTTCTCTCAGTTGGTAGCTAGTATTTGCTAAATGAGTTGTGCTATTTCAATGACAATAATGAAGAACTGTTAATATTTTAGGCAGCTTCATGAGTCCATCGCCATTCATGACTCCTTCGTCTTCGATGTCGGCAGTGAATTTGAGTTCGTCGATATTTTTGCTTCAAGTTCAGATGATTTCATGCTGTGTTGGCATTCCCTTGTGTTTTAAGAAGAACTAATAAGAAAGTACAAAAATACGTCAAACACTTTCTAGATGAGACAGCCGGTCAAAATGTTTAAACAGATAAAGTACCATCAGTCAGTTGAGAGCTAGTTTCCTTTTGTACAGTGTATTTCGATCACTGACAAAACTACACAAGTCAGCTCAGTCATAACTTTATGGAAAAAACGGATTTGCTGAGGATCATTTTAAAGCAGCCTTTCTGCCCTAGTATAGGCAAGTACTTTTATTAGAGAACAGTTAGAGCAAATACTACGTAAAAACCATGACAAAAATACTTTTTACATGTAAACTTTTCAACCAAACTTTCGTGTGTCGGCACAGCATGCAATTCTCCACCATTCAAAGTGAAAAAAGACTACTTTAAAACCGTCGAATTTCTTCTAAAGTTAGTTAAAGTGGACATGAATTGTGAACTTCTAAACTTACCATGGATAAAGAATAGAATCCAAACGCTTACACCGAAAAAAGCAGCCTTTGTTTACACGGAACTTCTCTTCCACGCCCCGCCATTAGCGACAAAATAACGACTTCACCCTGGGTACCCCCCACGGGCCTGTAGCGTACGACGACTTCGGCTCTTCGGCTCACGGAAAAGTGCACCATCGAACTGCACCGCACATCAGGCCATGATACGCCATCAGTTTCATACCTTGTTTCAATATACACATTGCTGCGGGCGCGTCCCGCAGGACGCACACAGGGATCCCAACATTATACATTTTTATGCACAGGGAACCCAACCTCATGTATTGCGCACGCGCACTCTCTACCACAGGAAACCCATAAAAAAACGACGCAAATATAGTTTATGTAGCCTCAAAAGCAATGGTTGGGCTGCCTGTGGTTCTTGTGCATATTTCGTGCGTTCTTTGACAAAAATATAATAATAATAGTTATACTTGTTAAGCTTATCAGAGCCTGTACCATGTGACTTTATTATTACTTAATTAAGTTATAAATATTATGACATAGTACCAAACAAATTGTATGGTGTAAAAAAGCCAAAGGTTTTAGTTCTATCTACAAGTAATATCTTAGCCTACTTTTTTCGTGTTTTCGCTTTTTTTATGTCAAGAAAGAAGGGCACAGGTAGTAGGGAGGGAATTATGATGCATGTCAGTAAACGGGAATCAAAGGAAGAGATAAAGGAAGAGGATAGAGATAGGAAGAGATAGCTAATATAAAACAAAAAGTCAGTGTGTTCGTAGAGAAGAGAGACACAAAATATTTCCTCATCTCTTACGATACCTCCCTCGTTTTTCTATAACAATTAGTGGTGATCCTGATGACAGCATCATCATCATAGTCGAGCGTTTTTAACATGAGCCTCTGGCTCGGGAGATTGGATAGCCACTCCCTACGTTATCGACTTTAAATAAATTATTATATTATTGTATTGTATCACTTTTAGGACATCTGTATCTCGGCGGTCAAGGAAAAGGACATCGAAGCCAAATTAAGCCAAGTGGTAGCAGAATGGCGCTCACAGGATTTTTCTTTCGCCTCGTTCAAGAATCGCGGAGAACTTCTCCTAAAGGGCGCTGAAACTTCCGAGATTGTGTCGTTTCTAGAAGACAGCTTGATGATGCTTAGCTCTTTGCTAAGTAACAGGTAAATTAAATAGTAATGAATTACCCTGGGTACCAGAGAACACCTTCCTCTCCCTCTCTCTTCCCCAATCTCTCCCGGCTCCTCTCGTAATGAATATGATGATAATGATGATGATGGTTGATGATGGTGCAAAGACATTGATGATGAAATTAACAAAGAGAATGGTGATGATGATTAAATGATGATGACTTTCGAGGATGGTGATGGAATATGATGATCATGATATTTCTGCCAATCTTCAGTTTCCTTTTGTATGTAATTTATTATTTATGTTATTTATTTGACGTAGCAAAATAAATACATTTAGATGGATGGTTGGATAGTTGGCTCCGTAAATCGTGCGGTTATAGTATAATGCAACGCTCTTCATGCGTTATTCACAAATAAGAAGATATAACGTGATTGGGAAGAGCCAATAGAAACCTTCGATTTTGAATAGTCAACGAAGTTTGAATATTATACTGATGAGACTTGGACGCGTGGCAGTATCTTTGTTTCACAATAACTTGTGTTCGACAAATCTGCACTGTGATTTTTTAACTGAATGTTAATACATTATTTTGTCTGGTTTTGTCAAGGTACAATGCGCCATTCAAAAAGGATATCCAGTTGTGGGTGCAGAAGCTCTCGAACACTTCAGACATCATCGAGAATTGGATGATAGTGCAGAACTTGTGGGTTTATTTAGAAGCTGTATTTGTTGGTGGTGACATTGCTAAACAACTACCAAAGGTACCTAAAACCTTTCATGCTATAGGGAGTTTATAGTTGAGCTGCTTGAAAGCTGAGGATCTTTGCTCTCGTTCATTGTAAAAAAAGGGAAAGGAAAGACAAAGGGTTAGGGTTAGGGTTAGGGTTAGGGTTAGGGTTAGTTAGATAGAATCGGTAGATAGAGTCGTTTTCGTATGAGTGGAAATCCTACGGTACCGTGACGTGAAATGGCTTCCATTCTGAACCAATCAAACTCTTTCATTACGACACGGCACCGTACCGTAACTTTCCCACTCATACAAAAATTTATTATTTATTGTGAAAAGTGTTTTATACAACGTTACGCTAGTAGAAAGACGCAAGTAGATTCCACGTTGCCGTGCGTCTGTACTCTTAAGGTGCGGACACACGGTGCAACATTGCGTGCAATATTGCTGGCAATTTTGTTGCAGCGTGTGTCCACCCATGAAACTGATTGCTCGCAATTGACTAGCGCGCGCTAATACGACGTCATTTGTTGCTCGCAATGTTGCAGAAATAGGACTCGATTCTACAAAAAAAAAAATAATAATAATTTGCGCGCAACATGTTGCAGAGGTGGACACACGCTGCAACAATACATGTTGCAGGGAATGTTGCACGAAATGTTGCACCGTGTGTCCGCACCTTTATTGATGTACGGATGGCGTCAAAATGAAGTAAGAACAAAGAAGTACGTTCTCGCAACATTTTGACGTCTTTTGTGCCTCTAAGAGTACAGACGCACGGTAAAATGGAATGTATATTTGTTTTATATAATATTTTGAGAATTACGCGATTTTGTATATTCCAATAACAAACGGCCCTCGACCAATCAAAGTGCGCATAATATACCAATGATTGTGCCTATAATGCTGTCTATTAAAATGGAAATGCCTTAAATATCCACCAATGTAGGGCTAAATCTGATAAATTTTGATATCTGGCCCCGATTGCAATAATCGATCGTTTTCTAAGATTTTGTTTGGAAATTGCGTTGGATGGCAAGAGCCATGCCATCCAATGCATTTTCCAAACAAAATCTTAGAAAACGATGGATTTTATTTTTATTCCCATTTCTCCTGAGTCAGACATTTCCGCCCTGAAACTAGCGCTTTTCACTAATTTCGAGTGCTCTTCTCATTTCTGAGTTATCTGACACTATGTTCGATTTAAGGGGGTTGGGGTCACGTGACCTCTTAGTGCAAGTCGCCTATTGACCTCTGATGGTGTTGTATTACTTATCCGTCCTAATAGGAAGCGAAGCGTTTTGCAAGTATCGACAAATCTTGGGTGAAAATCATGACTCGTGCCCATGAAAGCACCAACGTAGTATTGTGCTGTGTTGGGGATGAGACTATGGGGCAATTATTGCCTCACTTACTCGAGCAGTTGGAGTTGTGTCAGAAATCGCTCACAGGGTAAGAAACGCTATTGTTGTAATTGTTGTGTCACAACCCTAGTGTTATCCACTGCATGGAGTCGTTTTCGTATCAGTGGGAAGTGGTTACGGCACGGCCGTGCGGTGACCGTGCTGTGTCCAAGCATTCTGATTGGTTGAGCAATGATTTTGCGCGCTGTGATTGTTTGAATAGAATGTTTTCGATTCCGAACCGTGACCGTAACTCCGTGCCGTAGGTTTCCCACTCATACGAAAACGACTAGTAATTTATCGTTCTAAAACTACCACCACTGTTTTGAGTAAACAGTAATTTTTTATCGGGAGAGGGCTCGAGAAATTGGCTCGAAAGTACAACAATCCTCCCTCTTGTTTTTCTTCCTCTTCCTCTTTCCTCTTCCTCTCTCTTCCTCTTCCTCTTCCTCTTCCTCTTCCCCCCTTCCCCCTCTCCCTCCTCTTCCTCCCTCCCCCCTCCCTCTTCCCTCTTCCTCTTCCTCTTCTCTTCCTCTTCCTCTTCCTCTTCCTCTTTCCTCTTCTCTGCTCTCCTCTCCTCTGCTCTTCTCTTCTCTTCCTTCTTCTTCCTCCTCCTCCTCCTCCTCCTCCTCCTCTTCTCTTCTCTTCTTCTTCTTCTTCTTCTTCTTCTTCTTCTTCTTCTTCTTCTTCTTCTTCTTCTTCTTCTTCTTCTTCTTCTTCTTCTTCTTCTTCTTCTTTCTACTTCTTCTGTTTTTCTTAAAGGTTTTCTTAATTATTGCCAACAAACTCTGCAGATATCTGGAGAAGAAAAGACTTGTTTTCCCACGATTTTTCTTCGTGTCTGACCCCGCATTGTTGGAGATCCTTGGACAAGCCAGTGACTCACATACCATACAGGTACACAAGCTTGTCGATACACTTGAATTTCATACAGTCATAGGTCATCGTCATTCGCGGTCGTTATCGTCGTCATCATCATCATTGTCATCACCATCATTAACCTCTTCAGTTGGCTTAGTTGGTTGAGTTGAGCAGAAGGTCCGGGGTTCAAACCCTGGCCGGACCAATACTCACATCTACATCTACATACAGTTAACTTGTAAAATCCTGACGGACATACGACAAGTTTGTCATAACATAATTGAGGAGACAAGATGCCTCCTTTGTTTCCACCAGTAACTAGTTAGACCGGTCCCGTCTCACAAAACTACATTACACCTAATTTGGAGAGGCGTAAATTGACCACTGAAGGACGTAAAGAAACCTCTGGCAGTGATCACCCTCAGTTTATCAGTCGAATGTCACATGTTATCCTCAAAATCAATTTGCATTACATGACATCACTATTGTCATCATTATTAGAGAGCTTACTGAAAATCGACCGTTGACGTCCGTGATGGCAATCTACGACGGCATTTCACCTGTTTTCACGTCCTAGACTTGCCGTCACGGACATCAACTGTCGTTTTGAACATCATTCGTCAGTGCGCGCGCCGTCCGTGTTGACAAAACCGTCTGCTTCTTAAAGCCGCGGCTACACGAGCGATTTTTTGCTTGCACAGGCGACGCGATTTTTTGAAATCACCAACGCGCGGTGGTGGCTACACGAGCGACAAATGCTGGAGACAAATGCTGGCGATAAAGGCCGCCATATTGAAAAACCAAAGCCTCGATTTCGTTCTTGCACCTTATTGGCTAGATAAGCTTTAGTTGCGTCGCGAGTGCAAGGCAAAAGTTGCAGAGTGGCTACACGAGCGGCAAATGCTGGAGACAAATGCTGGCGATAAAGGCCGCCATATTGAAAAACCAAAGCCTCGATTTCGTTCTTGCACCTTATTGGCTAGATAAGCTTTAGTTGCGTCGCGAGTGCAAGGCAAAAGTTGCAGAGTGGCTACACGAGCGGCAAAGTCTGTGACTTTGTCACGAAAAGTTCAACTCATTTAATATCTCGCGACATTTTTTTAGCGATTTTTTCCAGCTGTCGCGTCGCCTGTGCAAGGGTGGCTACACGGGCGATTTTCACCGCGCGCGGTGATTTCAAAAAATCGCGTCGCCTGTGCAAGCAAAAAATCGCTCGTGTAGCCACGGCTTAAGGCCCAGACAACGTTGCGCGCAACAAGGTTTTTATTGGGGTGTCGCACGATGCAACGTTGCGCGCAACAGTTGCAAAAGTAGAACTCGATCCTACTTCTGCAACTGCTACGTGCAACGTTGCAAGAAAAGTTGCACCGTGTGTCCGGGCCTTTAAGCTTTCCAATATTATCTATTGTCGGTCGTCATAATCATCATCACCATTACCTTTATGGATATATCACCATCATCCTTATCATCTTCCAACGTCATCTTCATCATCTTCATCATGTAATTTCTTTGTTCGATATTTTTTCTTCAGGCTCATTTGCTCAATGTTTTTGACAACGTCAAGAACGTAGGATTCCACGAGAAAGATTACGATAGAATAATGGCAATCATTTCCTCAGAAGGCGAGACTGTACAGGTATAATATCAATCATACAATCATATGGAGAGAACGTGCTTTCCATAGTTGTTAACAAGAGCCAAATTGACTTTACGCTCGGGTCAATTTGTGCTTATGAAAGTGTTTACAAGTAAAAATGTTTCAAATTGCATCAGTAATAAACTTTATTTGCCACAGAAATCTTTCAGTTTGCACTGATTTCCAAAGATGCTGTGGAATACAGTAGTATTGATCGAAGTGTCCTCTTTATTGCCACCGTGAATCCCGTGAACACTTGCATGTGACTGCGGTCCGAAATATCTCGAAGCATACGAAGATATCCCGATAAGTAACCGTAAAGAGTTCGGAATACGAAGATATTCCGATAAATAACCGTAAGGAGTTCGGTTGTGCTCGTTGTACGATGTGAACTGCACGAGACTGCGCAGTGCGAAAAACGAAATTTTGTGACCCTGAACTGCATTCCTTAGCTCGGGGCCCTTCGACTCGGACAATTAAAACAAAGCCCTGGCTCCATGGGGAATAAAGCATCCTCGTTGACCTGTTGCTATAAATATATGTTGAAGTAATTCAGTTTATTTCAATGTTTTCAGCTTGAAACGCCTGTGATTGCCAAAGGCAACGTTGAAATGTGGCTTGGTGAGCTATTAAACATGGCTATGTCATCGTTACATGGTGTCATTAGGGATGCGTTCCACCATATTAACGATGGCGGCTCATTTTCACTGATGCCCTTTATGAACCAGTATCCTGCACAGGTACACATATAGAGATAATTAGAGATAATTAGAGAAGAAGTGTAAGTTACTTATGAACTTGATGAACGAATGAATGAAAAACACGAAGTAATGAAAGGATGGAACAAATGCATGAAAGAAGATCCGCTGACCGGTCGGCTCAGTTGGTCAAGTACCGGTCTATTGTGTAGAAGGTCGTGGGTTCAGTCCCTGGCAGACCATTACTCGGTGTCTTACAATAATTGAGGAGAAGGTGCTGCCTTTGTAATACACCACTTCATCGTTCTGTTCAGTAGCCACGAACAATAGTTTCAAGTCGAGGTCGGCCTTGTGCTTTCATTCAATTATTGTATTTGCACAAGGCCAGGCAACCTCGACTTGGTACCATTGTTCATGGGTACTCAACACAACCGTGAAGTGGTGCATTGCACATACAAATGGTAAGACCTCAATGCCAACCTCGACTTGGTACCATTGTTCATGGGTACTCAACACAACCGTGAAGTGGTGTATTGCACACACAAATGTCAAAACCACGACCACGACCATGACCACGTTACATGGCGGTCCCATCTCTCCATACTCCATTACCGAAGCGACGTCAAAGAACCCACACCACTGTGAGTGGTGGGACTAAGAGTAGGGCACGTAGGTCTCGGTGTGTGTGGTATGACCTTCTAAGGCCCTGTTTACATTTGAGAGAGATAACCCTAGCACTAGGGTTAACTCTATTGTTCGCATATTCCCTGTGCATGATAAAACAATAGAATTGTCCCTACTGCTAGGGTTATCGCTCTCTCATGGAAACGGGGCCTAAGTCCTAGCAATAAGGTCGGCTTGGCGATGTTCACGAAGTGAATGAGATCTTGTACGAACTATACAGCTAGTAGCCAATAGACTTTGCCGTGTGCTGGTTCATGTAGATGGAGAACGAAAGGGAGGAATAAATAAATGAATGGCACTTGTTTACTTAAAGTGCAACTAACCCCTATGAGATTGTTTTAAAAATCTATTCAATATAAGCTGAATAGTTGGTGGGTTCAGTATTTTGTGATTTGAATATTGCGTTTATGATTTATAGAGGTTTGAAATCTCAATATGCAAATTTGATGACGTCTACTAAGGAATCATTTATTATACAAAAACGCCCTTGTGCTGATTATTGACATTTGAAAACTTACAGAATATTTTCACAGTCTTTATGAATGATTTTATACCTTTTTCCCCATTAAAAAAAATAAGATCTTCTTGAAAAAGTCTAAATAAGTCATGGCAAATTCCTTAGTAGACGTCATCAAATTTGCATATTGAGGTTTCAAACCTCTATAACTCATAAACGGAAGGTTCAAATCACAAAATACTGAACCCACCAACTATTCAGCTTTTATTGAATAGATTTTTAAAACAATCTCATAGGGGTTAGTTGCACTTTAAGGAGGAACGAACAGAGAAAGGAAATGTACGGATGGATGAACAAGTGAACCAATGAACGAATGAATATATGAATTAACAAACGATCGAACGAATTGCCCTATACCACTATGACGTCAAATCAAAACAATCTATTGTTTAAACGCTAAGGATCATGGTCGCTAGAGGGGGACAAAACAGCAACAACACAAAGGATTTCCCAAATAAATGTATTTTACAGACGGTCTGAAAGCGATAAAAGTCACCAAACACAGTACATATTGTGGGAAAAGTATCGATGAACATAATATCTGGAAACTAGCCAATTTGAAATCAAGCGAACCTCAGCAGAGCAGATTTAGTTCAAATTTCTATTGTTCTCCACGATTCTGTCCCCCTCATAAATAAGCCGTTACGTCATAATGGTATAGGGCAATTCCGATTCATTAATTTTTACACACCGTTTGTTAAATAAAACATAATAATAATGACACAGAGTTATATGTTCAGTATGTAAAAGTACATAGGTTTCGTCCGAGTTAGGCCCTGTTCACACTACTCCGTTTTCATTGGAAAACGCATACTTTTTTATGCGTTTTTACCGAGCGTCCACACTAAAACGATTGAAAACGAAGATGTTTATGTATGAAAATGGAGGTTTTGGAAAACGCTTTCCAAAGCGGAGACTTTTGAAAACGCTGGTCTGTCGTTTTAGTGTGGACGGCAAAAACGGAGCTTTTCAGAAGTCAACGTTACAACTCGCTGGTGCTACGGAGCATGCGTATTGAACAGAAAAAAACGTCCGAGCAGAGCCTGGTGACAAAAATGCATCTTTGGATCATCGTTTTCATCCCCTACGCTATACAATAGTGAAATATAGGCGTTAGACTTTACATATTCTCAAGAAATAACTATACAGTCAATGTCATTAACGTTGTTCAGCTAAAAAGAGATTAACACTCCAGTAAATGTCACGTGTCTCATTCTATATTCATTTTGCACGCGTGGAATTTTAATTTCAAAAGCATAAATCACCTCTGCCTGTGAAAACGGGCATTGTTGAAATTATTTTCTCACACTGAGGTGATTTATGCTTTTGAAATTATTAAAATTCCACGCGTGCAAAACGAATATAGAATTGAGATATGTGACATTTACTGTAGTGTTAATCTCTTTTTAGTTGAACAACGTTAATGCCATTGACTGTATACACCTAATTGCAGAAAGGTTGTCCACCTCGGAAAAGCACATTTACACATTCACACATTTGCACATTTACACATTTGCACTTTTACAAGCGCTGAAATACAGCTATCCACCTGAAATCTTCTGTATAAGGCCGCGGCATTCTTATGGCAGTATACTTCTACTGAATCTATTGATTCTGGGTTCCACTTGCGCAAAACAAATATATACGTGATTTTGCGAATGTGCAAATGTGTAAATGTGCAAATGTGTAAATGTGCTTTTCCGAGGTGGACAACCTTAATGCAATTGAGTGTACACCTATTTCAAAAAATGTTGGCATCTGAAATCTGAATCTGAAATCTGAATCTGAAATCTGAGACCGAGAAGGATTGTAATGCACAAGAACTTTATTATTATTGTGAGTATAAGTTGTGATCTATTTTGTAATTACTGGAATATGCCACAACCTTTAGGCGAAGACCTACGTTGGCGAATAGTGTGGATACGAGTGTTTTTAGGTCACAGATTCAGATTTCAGATTCAGATTTCAGATGCCAACGTTTTTTGAAATAGGTGTATAACGAACAAATGAACTGAAACTTGCAAGCATAGAATTGAATGGTTCTTTTACTTTCTTTGAGTTTCCCCCATCAATAAGGTTAATTACTGTGTTTAACTAATTTCCAATCCATCAGGTTGGGCTACTGGGTATCCAAATGATCTGGACAAGAGATGCCGAAGAGGCGCTCCAGCATGCTCGTCACGACAAGAAGGTCATGTCAACCACCAATCAGAAGTTCTTAAACATGCTAAACTCTCTGATCGATGTGACGACTCAAGAACTCACCAAGATGGAGAGAACCAAGTATGAGACACTGGTTACTATACACGTGCATCAGAGAGACATATTCGACGACCTGGTATGTTAATACAGTTGACCCTCCGGTTGCGACCACTCTCGTAAGCGACCACCTCTCCTAAGCGACCAGTTCTCCAAAATACCAAACGTTTCCAATAAAGTGAAATCACTATAGTTGGAACTTCTCGTAAGCGACCGCCTCTCGTAAGCGACCACAAAGCTTGACATTTAGAGTGGTCACTTACGGGAGGTTCGACTGTAATAATAAATTCAATCTCAACTCGGGAATAATTGTTTTAACAAATAATAATAATACTAAAAAATAAAAAAAATAAAAAAAATAAAAAAAAATAATAATAATAATAATTTAAGAATAAACGTTTACTCAACACCACCTTTTATCACTGTAGGTGAAGATGCACATTCGATCGGTGACTGATTTCGAGTGGCTAAAACAGTCGCGTTTTTACTTCAAAGAGGATATCGACGCCTGTGTAGTATCCATTACAGACGTAAACTTTACCTACCAAAATGAGTTCATTGGCTGTACTGATAGGCTGGTCATCACCCCTTTGACAGATCGATGCTATATCACACTTGCACAGGCTCTGGGCATGTCTATGGGTGGTGCACCCGCTGGTCCAGCAGGCACAGGGAAAACAGGTTTGTTGGCAAACACTTTTATCATGAGCCCTGAATATAATGATGATGATGATGATAATAATAATAATAATAATAATAATAATAATAATAATAATAATTCAGTATATCTTTTATGCATCATTAGCATCATGTTAAAAAAAAAATCATTAGCATCATTTTCATCATCATCTCCTCCTTTCTCTTCTCATGCTGCTGCTTCTTTTTCTTCTTTTTCTGTTTCTCTTTTGTATCTTTACTCATGTATCATTGAATACAGAAACAACCAAGGACATGGGTAAAGCCCTTGGCAAGTACGTTGTTGTATTTAACTGCTCGGATCAAATGGATTTCCGTGGACTTGGCCGCATTTACAAAGGTAATCGATAGACTCTGTTTCTATCACATCTCTTTTAATACAAGTTTTAATAAGTAACGCGAAACATAGCTGAACATAATAACAAACTCTTTCAGTCTTTCAGTTTATTTACTCGGTAAAGCAGTGTTGATACACACCAAGAACATAAAATAAAACCAAAAGAAACTACAATGAAAATAATAAATAAGTATAAACTAATGGAAGATAATATATTATAATAATGTAAAATTATGGAAACAAGACGCAGGATTTAAATTGTGAGACACTGTTAGAATTAACAGTGTTGGCTGGGAGCAAGTTCCAGTCTATGACAGTTCTTGGGAAAAAAGAATACTTAAAACAGACAAAAATGTGGAGAACGTGTCCAGTTTAAAGTTGTGATTTCTGCGAGTGTTTGTCACACATGGTCGTAGCATGTATGCGTTCACCTCTGGAATTGCTGTTTGCAATATTGCACGAGCATGCAGGACCGCATTCTTCTTCAGTGAAGAAATAGAAAACGAGGCAGCGTACGCCTCGTGCTTCTCCTAGCACTTCTCTCGTCTTCTTCCAATTCCCGCGTGCTTCTATAACTCGATAGAGCACAGCTGCCGAGTTTTCTCTTTCTTTTATAAAATACAAGTATGTTTTTAAAGCAAGTTTTCAATTTTGTTCGTTGCAAAAATGTTTGAATCAGTCTGCGCGCGCGTGCACTGTGCTCTCATAGAGCACGCGGAATACGCATCCTTTGGCCAATCAGAGCGCGCGTTATATCATAGTTATTTTATAATGAGCTATATTAAACTTCGCGCAAAAAGACACACTATAAAGTCGCATCTACACGAACAAGTTTTCCTTGACAATTATCTTTGACAAGTTTCATTGATCGTGTAGATGGTCAACAAGTTTTCTTTGACAATTTTCTATTTACAAGGTTTCCTTGCTCGTGTAGATGATCAACAAGTTTTTGGGTTGTGCCCGTAATTCCTTTCAATCAGCGGAGCAACAACAACAAAACATGATTCCAGTCTCCTGTCGAGCAAAAACAAATGGCGTCTGTAAAAAATGGGAACTGAACTCATTAAGATTCCTTGCTACATTTTCGTTGTCGTTTTTTTAAAGGGGCTATGTCATGAGCTGCACATGCGCATTGGTGCCTATTTTTAATGATATTGTTTGCCTTTGAACTTCGCACCAGAAGACATTTGAACATTAAAAGGGATCGAACATTAATTCAAAACGGATAAAATATGAATATACAACTGGAGAATCTACAAACTACGATCTGTCGTTACGATTCAAATCCAAGATGGCACTCGATAGTTTAACACTAGTACCCAGTCCACTTGTTAGCCATGACACAGCCCCTTTAAGTCGCATCTACACGAACAAGTATTCCTTGACAAGCTTTCCTTGACAAGGAAAAAATGACAATTTGTTGTCATCTACACAAGCAAGTTTTCCTTGACAAGGAAGAATTGGCGATGTTTTTGTCATCTACACGAGCAAGTTTTCCTTGACAAGGAAAAATTGACGATGTTTTTGTCGTCTACACGAGCAAGTCTTCCTTGTCAAGGAAAATTTACTCGCGTAGATGCGGCCTTACACGAACAAATTTCGGCCTTGACAATGTTTCCTTGTCAAGGAAAAGCTAGCATGCCAGCTTTTCCTTGTCAAGGAAAAAAGTGACCATTTTTCTCCATCTACAAGAACAAGATTTCCTTGTTAAAGAAAACTCGTCAAGGAAAATTTGCTCGTGCAGACGCGGCCTAATAGACACCCTGTAATCTAGCTGCGATCTATACCTAAATAATAGTTGTATTTTTGCATAGGTCTTGCGCAATCCGGTAGTTGGGGTTGTTTTGACGAATTCAATCGTATCGAGCTGCCCGTCTTGTCTGTGGCTGCACAACAAATCTATATCGTACTGACAGCCAAGAAGGACAGGAAGAAACAGTTCATCTTTAGCGATGGCGATGTCGTTGAATTAAATCCAGAATTTGGGATTTTTTTGACAATGGTAGGTGTTAGTCACTGCAAATGTTAATAGATTTGTATTACTACAACCATGTTACTGAAGAACAACTTTCTACGTTTAGATTAATTATATATTTGACATCACTTTTTTATGCTACTGTTTCTTATGACGATAAATTTCGTCATAACATTGTCAAAGTAGGTGTGGATCACAGCTGCCATCTTGGATCCGCTACTACTTTGACACATGTTATGACGAAATTTTCGTCAATAAGAGGACAGACGCATAAAAAAGTGATGTCAATTCCAACAATAACAAAAATTATTCAAACATGTTTACGTACACCATCTTGTATTTCTCTTACGAATTTAATTTCTTGACTATTTCGTGCAGTTCGTAGTCATTTAGTGTCGCAAAGCGAACGCTATCATTTACTTTCTGTTCGGACTCAACTTCCTCCAGCACAAGCATAGTTAGATCTGAAATTTCCTCAAGAAATCCAACTTGGAACGAAGGAAAATCGTCCATTGATGACTGTTTCACGATCTTCAGCTTTGTACGCGCCATTTTGTTTTTATCGTCTGTCCTCTTAGACTGTCACACGCGCGAGAAATTTAGATCGGTTCAAAAGGTTTATTGAGGTTTTTCACAGCTGCCATATTGAAGGGCTGGGACAATGAATTGTTTGCTTGCGTAAGAATAGATTTCAATCCCAAGAGGAGAAGTACTCTTGGTTTGCAGTACACATGTTGCTGCTGTGAAAAACCACGATGGACATTCGTGGATGGCTTACTAGCACAAGTTAGATCGGTTCAGATCGGTTCAGATCGGTCTAGACTGTTCACACTGGATTTAGATCGGTTCAGATCGGTCTAGACTGTTCACACTGGATTTAGATCGGTTCAGATCGGTTCAGATCGGTCTAGACTGTTCACACTGGATTTAGATCGGTTCAGATCGGTTCAGATCGGTCTAGACTGTTCACACTGGATTTAGATCGGTTCAGATCGGTTCAGATCGGTATAGACTGTTCACACTGGATTTAGATCGGTTCAGATCGATCTAAAAGTAGATCGGTTCGAGAGGTGGTCTACTTTTAGTTCGAACTAAAGTAGACCGGTTCAGTGCTAGTTTGAACAGTGCGATCTAAAACTAAACCGATCTCGGACCAGTCTCTCCAAACATCGGTCTGTCTTTCTTTCACCCATGCAAGTCGTCCTCAAACGGTTAGGGCGAAAAAACCAAACGCATCTCAAGTCAATGCTCTGTTTCGTGCTCGGCTTTCTCGTACATATCTCAAAGATTCTCTTCTCTACAGCCTTCGTTGCTTTCTTCGTTTTGAAAAACTTGAAATTAATTAGCCATTAACAAAACGAGCAGGGGACTGGGAAAGTTTATTAGAATTAATGCAATTACGAAAATAAGTTCATGACATGAAAAAGCATGTTGAAATTAGCATCTGTGCAAAGTTTACATGTGATTTGATGAATTCTGACTAGGAATTATAAGCTTTTGTCAATTGTGTTGTCCAGAAAAAAATTTAGAGTGCCAGAATGGTTTGCCAGGACAAAAATGAGATTTGCAGAGAAATATTATGGAAAAGCCAAACCGATTTGATGCCCTCTTAGCGTCGTCAGATCGGTTAAGCCGAAGTTGAACCAAACTTTCCAGACTAGATAAGATTCAAATCTGCTCTCTCTGAAAATGATGCCCAGTTTTGCTAGTTTATTTTTAATTAGTTTTATTGGAATAGGTCCCAGTCCCCTGCTCCTTTTGTTAATGGCTAATACGCTTGTCGTTAAAAAGAAAGAGTTTGAAATTGTCGCATTTGCTGCAAATCGATCGCTCAGTTGTCTGCCATTTTGAAATGTCCCACATCGTTACTGATGGTACATGGACATGGCATACGACTTGCCGCTGACTAGCAAAATATCGTCTCAAGAAATTTGCCAGAAAAAAATTGAGATTTGCCAGAAGATTTGCCATGCGAAAAAAAACCTGAGATTTGCCAGAAGAAATTATTGAAACAGCCAAACCGATCGCGATCGGTTTAGAGCGGTTCAGATCGGTTCAGATCGGAACAAGGCTTAGCAAGTGTGAACGCAACCGTTCTAAATTTACAACGATTCAAATCTAGATCGATCTGAACCAATCAGCTGTGTGAACACTATATTTCAATGATCCCATTGGAGAGGGAGTGGAAGGGGAGAGCTCCTTTTCCCTTTCTGAAACATAAAATATTTAATGGATTTATTTTAGAATCCCGGTTATGCTGGGGTCAAGAACTCCCAGAAAACCTGAGATTCAGTTTCGTACTGTCGCTATGATGGTACCTGACAGACAGGTCAGTCAGTACTTACCATATATTCATTCGATTCCCTATCAATTTCGGGTTCATTATTTTATGTTAACATATGTGTTTGACGCTCAATTTCGGTGACACAGATCTAGCACTCAAAATCAATATTTGTGCCAAGTTTAAAAAAATTGTTTGACAAAAAATTCAGTGTTACGCTGTATTTCACAGATCATCATGCGAGTAATGCTTGCCAGTTTGGTTTTATTGAGAACGTCATCTTGTCAAAAGACTACACACATGTACAAACTCTGCGAGGAACAAATTAGCAAGCAGACCGGCCATTGATTATTCACTGTCATTTAATACTCGATGGCAATCAGCAGGGGCCCGTTTTGGTGGTGCCCCGAAAGGGGGGGGCAAAACTAGATTCTATTGAACCTCAGGTATGACAGGGGGGCAGGGGGGTCCGGACCCCCCGACCCTCCCCCTGGATCCGCCACTGCTACTCCTGTGGGTTTTTTTCGTATCTAAATGCACACCTTGGTCTTTACATAGTAATTCTGAAAAGCCCCATGCATGGGGAGAATTAATAAAGTATTATTAGTGTTAATTGATTTGATTTGCCATGATTTACTAGGTTCATTACGATTTTGGCCTGCGTAATATCTTGTCTGTGTTACGTACGCTTGGAGCAGCTAAACGAGCCAGTCCGCAAGACAGTGAGTCCACCTCAGTCATGAGGGTTTTGAGAGATATGAACTTATCTAAACTGGTAAGAATGTCTATACTGGTGTGTTTATGTTTACTTAGAAACGTACTCCTGGCTTAAGATTGTGGACGTTGAAGTCGTGTCCAGTTTGTTTTTAAAATGGTCAAATGTATTAGAAATTGAAAAGATTTAGAGATCTGTGCGCGCATCAGTGTGGCTTTTTTGATGAACCATCTATCGTTACATCAGCATGGATCAGTCTATCGTTTGCTAATCGTCATTATAAATTGTTACAAGCTTTACCTGTTTATGTTTTTGTCTTATGGTCGGACAAAAGTAAGACAAAAGTAGGACTATTTTGGTTATTTTTGAGCCTCTTGAAACAAAGTGACGTCATAACAGCTGATGTATTTTTCGAAAATATCTTTCAAAGCAATCATTTCACAGAAAATTGATTATGTTCTCTTTGATACTACCAATAATCTGCATAATTGAGGCCAATAAAATTGTTCATGTCATATGCACTTTAAAGTGCCTATTAGTAGTACCACCATGACCACCATCATAGTCAGTCATCAACTCTACCACCAATCATCAATGCTATCATTAATACTATCAACACTGTAGTTGTTGTACTTGAATGAAATTACCAGCATAAACAACACCTTCATCTTTTTACCACCAATCATCAATGCTATCATTAATACTATCAACACTGTAGTTGTTGTACTTGAATGAAATTACCAGCATAAACAACACCTTCATCTTTTTACCACCAATCATCGATGCTATCATTAATACTATCAACACTGTAGTTGTTGTACTTTGACTTGAATGAAATTACCAGCATAAACAACACCTTCATCTTTTTACCACCAATCATCGATGCTATCATTAATACTATCAACACTGTAGTTGTTGTACTTGAATGAAATTACCAGCATAAACAACACCTTCATCTTTTTACCACCAATCATCATCATGCTAAACAACACCTTCATCTTTTTATGCTATCATTGATACTATCAACACTGTAGTTGTTGTACTTGAATGAAATTACCAGCATAAACAACACCTTCATCTTTTTACCACCAATCATCGATGCTATCATTGATACTATCAACACTGTAGTTGTTGTACTTGAATGAAATTACCAGCATAAACAACACCTTCATCTTTTTACCACCAATCATCAATGCTATCATTGATACTATCAACACTGTAGTTGTTGTACTTGAATGAAATTACCAGCATAAACAACACCTTCATCTTTTTACCACCAATCATCAATGCTATCATTGATACTATCAACACTGTAGTTGTTGTACTTGAATGAAATTACCAGCATAAACAACACCTTCATCTTTAGTGATCACGGCATTCAATCCATATTGACATTCTTTGTAGGTTGACGAGGACGAGCCTCTTTTCCTTAGCCTTATCAGTGACTTGTTTCCTGGTATTGTCCTGGACAAGGCGGGCTACCCTGAGCTGGAGGGATTTATCCAGAAAAACGCTGAGGAAGCAGGACTTATTTTCCATCCGCCATGGGTACTTAAGATCATACAGGTACAGTCAGTTTTGATAGCAAAAGACTGAATAAAGCAATTCAAATCCAAATCCGCAATAATCCAAGTCACATTATCTTTCTTCTAAGATCACACGCTGTTGTAGTGCCTTCCAAATCTGAGCAATTTGTAATGAATTGTTGGAGTCGTTTTCGTATGAGTGGGAAGTAGGTACGGTACGGTTCGTACCGTGCGGTGACCGTGCCGTGTCTAAGTGGTCTAAGCATTCTGATTGGTTGAGCAGTGCTCTCACACTCACTTCTTACTACATTCTATATTCTGTACACCCAACACTCATCTCACTAGTGGGGACACGACTCTCACACTCACTTCTTACTACATTCTATATTCTGTACACCCAACACTCATCTCACTAGTGGGGACACGACTCTCACACTCACTTCTTACTACATTCTATATTCTCTACACCCAACACTCATCTCACTAGTGGGGACACGACTCTGACACTCATTTCTTACTAATAGTTGTCCCTATTGCTAGGAAGATCCTAGCGCTAGGGTAAATATCCCTCTCTCATGTAACAGGCCCTAATATATTTACCAGTGTTGTTTAATTATCGAAGCTCTACGAGACTCAGCGTGTACGCCACGGTATGATGGCACTTGGTCCAAGTGGTGCAGGTAAGACCACCTGTATCAGCACATTGATGAAGGCCATGGGGGATTGTGGGCAGCCTCATCGAGAAATGAGGATGAATCCCAAGGCTATCACTGCACCTCAGATGTTTGGTAAACTGGACGTTTCAACTAATGATTGGACAGATGGCATCTTTTCCACCTTGTGGAGGAAGACCCTCAAAGCTAAGAAAGGTATGGAAACAATGTGACATACAGTGGAACCTCTCCTTACGGACACCTCTATATTACAGACACCTCTATATTACAGACACCTCTATATTTATATACGGACAGATATTTAGGTCCCGGCAAAATCTTCAACGCCATACATTCTTTGTAAAAATATATTATGGACACCTCTATATTACGGACACCTCTATATTACAGACACTTCTATATTACGGACACCTCTATATTACAGACACCTCTATATTTATATACGGACAGATATTTAGGTCCCGGCAAAATCTTCACCGCCATACATTCTTTGTAAAAATATATATGGACACCTCTATATTACGGACACCTCTATATTACAGACACCTCTATATTACGGACACCTCTATATTACGGACACCTCTATATTACAGACACCTCTATATTTATATACGGACAGATATTTAGGTCCCGGCAAAATCTTCACCGCCATACATTCTTTGTAAAAATATATTATGGACACCTCTATATTACGGACACCTCTATATTACAGACACCTCTATATTACGGACACCTCTATATTACGGACACCTCTATATTACAGACACCTCTATATTTATATACGGACAGATATTTAGGTCCCGGCAAAATCTTCACCGCCATACATTCTTTGTAAAAATATATTATGGACACCTCTATATTACGGACACCTCTATATTACAGACACCTCTATATTACAGACACTTCTATATTACGGACACCTCTATATTACAGACACCTCTATATTTATATACGGACAGATATTTAGGTCCCGGCAAAATCTTCACCGCCATACATTCTTTGTAAAAATATATTATGGGCACCTCTATATTACGGACACCTCTATATTACAGACACCTCTATATTACGGACACCTATATTACGGACACCTATATTACAGACACCTCTATATTTATATACGGACAGATATTTAGGTCCCGGCAAAATCTTCACCGCCATACATTCTTTGTAAAAATATATTATGGGCACCTCTATATTACGGACACCTCTATATTACAGACACCTCTATATTACGGACAGCTCTATATTACGGACACCTCTATATTACAGACACCTCTATATTACGGACACCTCTATATTACGGACACCTCTATATTACAGACACCTCTATATTACGGACACCTCTATATTACAGACACCTCTATATTACGGACACCTCTATATTACAGACACCTCTATATTACGGACACCTCTATATTACAGACACTTCTATATTACGGACACCTCTATATTACGGACACCTCTATATTACGGACACTTCTATATTGTGGACACTTTTTTCTGGCCCTTCGGTGTCCGTATTATAGAGATTCCACTGTACTTGAGTTATAAAGTAATTTGTGTCTTGGTAATAGTTAGTAAAGTAAATTCGTGTGTTTCTTCAAGCGTACATACAAATAAAGAAGAAATCCGAATCCCAGACGGGAATACGATCCAAGACCTCGCTCAATCACATGAGTTCCCAGTAACTCAGTGATTAGAGCAGCTGACTAGTATCCAAGACCTGCTTAATCACATGAGTTCCCAGTGGCTCAGTGGTTAGAGCAGCTGACTAGTATCCAAGACCTGCTTAATCACATGAGTTCCCAGTGGATCAGTGGTTAGAGCAGCTGACTAGTATCCAGGAGGTCACGGGTTCAATTACCGTCTGGGACACGGATTTCTTAAAGAGTCTTTATTGACGCATGTTTGTTCTCACCATTTTGTGTTTCTATTTATTTTGTGATCCCTCTGAAACTTCAGCCCCAGTTACACGACAATATATAAATATAGGTTATGACAGTTAGAGTTGTGTAATACGGCTGAATATTTTTACGAGTCTTACCGTATTTTGACGAGCCGTAGGCGAGTCAAAATGCAAATAGACGAGTAAAAAATGTCCAGCCGTATTACACAACTCTAACTGTAATAAATTGTTTATTATACGACAACAAAATTAACCAAAAAAACGCTTATTTGTTAGCGTACAAAAGTTGTTGTTGTGTTTTGTTTGTGAATGCTCAAGCTCAAGAGATTTTTCGTTGACTTTTCTCGGCTTTTTTTTTCACCAAAAAGATTGTTGTTTTTCTCTTATTTTCTACAAAGATTTCATTAAAAAGTTTTTGTGCGTTTCCCTATTAACTTTAGAAGTACTTTTCTATCGTTTTTTAGTGTCTTTTCTTTTTCCAATGAAAACAAAACTGGTTCGGCAAACCGGTTTGCGAGCCGTGTAATAACACCCATTGAATAATGCCGTATATTTGCACTCGAAAAGGCTTGTATTTGCACTCGAAAACCGTGCGTCGTATAATAAATATAGGTTACAACATGACTTAGGAGTAAGTGGTATGGTTGATTTAGACGACACAACTCGTGTTGTAAACATGGCGTGAGCAAGTTGTATGCGATGGTTGTAGGCAAAAGTTGTACCGTGTAAATCGGCCTTAATATTGCCATTTTACATGCTCTGCACAAAGTATTGTAGTTTGTTCAAATCCATATCAACTGCTTTCTAATCAATTAGGCGAGAATATCTGGATAATCCTGGATGGTCCCGTTGATGCGATCTGGATCGAGAACCTTAACAGTGTACTAGACGATAACAAGACCCTGACACTTGCTAACGGTGATCGTATCCCTATGTCGCCCCAGTGTAAAGTCGTGTTTGAACCTCATAACATCGATAACGCATCACCAGCCACCGTGTCCAGAAATGGGATGGTCTTCATGAGTTCGTCGGTCATGGAATGGCAGCCTATTCTTAAGGTCGCGTTTTGCTTTCCATCTATGTTGTATCCTGATTTGTTCTAGTGCCTGCATATATGGGGAGACTCCCATATATAAAGTGCTGGGGGTACTCGTCGTACCTTTTAGGGTTTGAAATCTGCGATTTGGTACCGCTTAGGGGGTCTCACATTTAAAAGGAACGCCAAGACACCAAGTCGGTACCTTTTAGGGTGTCTGTCAGCAAATAAACAGCAAATAACATTTGTTTTGCAAAGCTTCTGAGGCATCGCAAATTAACCGCAAAATGCAAAGGAATTAATATACTTAATTGTTTTAGACTTGGTACCTCTTAGGTTGAAAATTATTTCTTGCCACGCCCGCTTGGAAGAGACTCGGGAACCTTTTAGGGGTCATTTTCAAAATTTTCAGATTATTATCCCACTTCTGACACCATGTAGTGTCAGGATTAGAAATGATTGAAAAGAGATTTGTTTTACGTTTATTTGGAGGCCATCTTGTCTACATGAGTTCCCCAGACAATAACACAGAGGGTATCCATCTTTACAAGCAACTAATGCTAACTATAGCATTGGTACCCCAAATCAAGAGTTCTCCATTAATTACTGCACGGTTTCACGGTTTACACTTTTGTTGCCTTCTTTTCTTCTATGCAAACATTGTTTACAGCGAATCAGAGCGCGCGTTGTATAAAAGTAACTTTATAATTAGCCACTTTAGAAACGAGTAGAGGACTGGGAACGAGTTTTGAGAATTAATCTAATTAAAAAATGAACCCCATCGCAAGAAAGAGCATATCACAATTAGCATTATTACAAAGTTTCAAAAGGTTTTGTTAGATATTGAACGAGTAACAGATTTCCAAAACCGTACATTTCTTTGTAATTTTTGCAGTTTTTAAATGTCTGCAGACATAGACATAGACATAGACATAGAAACTGAACTGTCTACAGTTCAGTTGCTGCTTCTCCAAACCCTATCAAACTCCTAAAACTTACTAATTCTGATATGCTCTTTCTTGTGATGGGGTTCATTTTTTAATTAGATTAATTCGTAAAACTCGTTCCCAGTCCTCCACTCGTTGCTAAAGTGGCTAATATACATTACTTTATCTTCCCTGTAGGCGTGGCTTAGATCTCGTGAGCCTCAGGAGCATGACATCTTTGAGCAGCTCTTTGAGTCGGTCTTTGATGATGTCGTATCATACGTCACCCAGAACCTTCGCACGAAAATGACCATCCTGGAATGTAACATCATTAAACAGGTAGAAATGCCGTACTGTAACCACAGGCAACCCAAGCTCTTATATACAGTACTTCAACTGACAAACCTGAGGCCGACAGTGCGCACTTTACTCCCCTCTTTCTATCAGTGCTCAGTTTTACGGGTATTTAAAGCTGCACTGAGCTACACGGATTAGAAAGAAGTCGAAACAAGGATTTGAGGTCATGAAGAATCGAACCGGTTACCTCTCGCTTAGAAGGCCGCGCACTAACCAACTAAGCCCGCGCACTAACCAACTGAGCCATACTTGCTCCTTGCTCCTTGCTCCTTGCTCCTTGCTCCTTGCTCCTTGCTCCTTGCTCCTTGCTCCTTGCTCCTTGCTCCTTGCTCCTTGCTCCTTGCTCCTTGCTCCTTGCTCCTTGCTCCTTGCTCCTTGCTCCTTGCTCCTTGCTCCTTGCTCCTTGCTCCTTGCTCCTTGCTCCTTGCTCCTTGCTCCTTGCTCCTTGCTCCTTGCTCCTTGCTCCTTGCTCCTTGCTCTTTGCTCCTTGCTCCATGCTCCTTGCTCCTTGCTCTATGCTCTATGCTCCATGCTCCATGCTCCTTGCTCCTTGCTCCATGCTCCATGCTCCTTGCTCCATGCTCCATGCTCCATGCTCCATGCTCCATGCTCCTTGCTCTATGCTCCATGCTCTATGCTCCTTGCTCTATGCTCCTTGCTCCTTGCTCCATGCTCTATGCTCCATGCTCCATGCTCTATGCTCCTTGCTCTATGCTCCATGCTCCATGCTCTATGCTCCTTGCTCCATGCTCCTTGCTCCATGCTCCTTGCTCCTTGCTCCTTGCTCCATGCTCCTTGCTCCTTCCTTCTTGGTGGTTTTTAGAAAATATTTTAAGAAAACAAGATAGGAAAAAAACCTCAACCACCATATAAGAGCTTGGGTTGCCTGTGCTGTAACTATACGACTTTCCTCTTTATCAACATACAATTTGTCGTGAGTGTCTTGATTTGCACTTACTTGAATTCAGTTATCTTCCCTCCCTCACCCAAATACATATATATATAGAATAACATAGGTTATGGAATATAAAATGACATCGGCGAACCACTTGCTGGTCAAAGACTTTAATTTAAACGTTTCGGCCTGAACATATGTGCATGTATTGTTTTCCTGAGGGGGTAATGCCGTCATCTTTCCCACCCTATCCCAACTTTAATCTTGTCAGTGTACCAACTCCTCCCCCCACAAAAATAAATTTCTGATATGTTTTCTTGTACTTCAGTGTATTGATCTCCTCGAGGGATTAATACCTTCCAAGGACGAACACGGCATCCTGTCTGCCCCTCATCTTTCCAAACTGTTCATTTTCTCGTTGATGTGGGGCGTCGGTGCTTTACTCGAGCTGGAGGATCGTGAAAAGATGCAGGAATTTCTCTTTGGACAAGGGCAATTGGATCTGCCTGTAATTGATGAAGACAACAAGAATACCATATTTGAGTTCGTCGTTGATTCTAATGGTTTGTATTGGAACATTCTTGATTCCTCGGAATTTTTCGTCATCGCGAGGGGGAGCCACTTTAATTCAGAATCCACCAATAGTCACTTAATAGTCCCCTTCACAGTTCCCTGCGCCATCTTGAAAGGTGGCCGTGCTTTTTCATCGAAGCGAGACCCAACGGTGTCAACGGTGTCAATTGTCCAAGGTGTTAAAAAAGGTCTCGCTTCGATGCAAAGGCACGGCTACCTTTCAATATGGCGCAGGGAACTGTGAAGGGGACTATTGTTAACTATTCCCGGTCTAGTGGCAAATGTTGGAAGACTGGGTTCGAGTGTTTTGATGAATTCCCTTATTCGTACTTATTTTCGCGAGGCTTTAATGCATGGATCAATTCCAGCTGTTACCACCCCCCCCCCCCCCCCCCCCCGGGCATACCCCAGGGATTTGTAAGGACCTGTGTCCCAGGGGCGGGGATTTTGTACAACAACGTGGTTGTCCCGGGGGTGGGGGGCGGGGATAACTTGACCGAGCGTATATAATCAATGGAGGAATTCATAATAATGGAATTTGTCGGTAAAGAGACTACTTTTGTCGCCGATTGGCTTGAAAAACAAGGTCTTGCAAAGTTAAAGGCTTTCTTTGAAAAAAAAGGCAGTGTTTAACGGCACAGATGACTTCTTATCTCTACTGTTATGGTCAATAATTATTTCTAAAAGGTGTCTATTCAATTGCCCTATACCACTATGACGTCAAATCAAAACAATCTATTGTTTAAACGCTAAGGATCATGGTCGCTAGAGGGGGACAAAACAGCAACAACACAAAGGATTTCCCAAATAAATGTATTTTACAGACGGTCTGAAAGCGATAAAAGTCACCAAACACAGTAAATATTGTGGGAAAAGTATCGATGAACATAATATCTGGAAACGAGCCAATTTGAAATCAAGCGAACCTCAGCAGAGCAGATTTAGTTCAAAATTCTATTGTTCTTCACGATTCTGTCCCCCTCATAAATAAGGCGTTACGTCATAGTGGTATAGGGTAATTGTTGGTTGCTTTTCCGTTGCCCTGGGGCGGGGAATTTGTTATTTCTGGCGGCTCAGGGGCAGGGAATTTGTAGTCCCAAGAAAAAAAAATTACAAATCCCCGGGGGTCAGCCCGGGGGGGGGGGGGGGGGGGGGGGGGGGGGATGGTAACAGCTGGAATTGATCCATGCATAAGTTCGCAATTTTCGCGATTTAAAAAAAATCGCGAAATTAAAGCCTCGCGAAAAAAAAGGCTCGCGGACTTTAAACGCGCGAAATATAATACCCAAGAAAGAAATACATATCGAAACCATTTAATCAACATGAACAATAAACGTTATTTAAGGTAATGCGATCGTGCAATTTTTTGTCGAACAATTTTTTTTTAAACTTGGCACAAATATTGATTTTGAGTGCTAGAGTAGAAAAATGAAATAAAAAATGGGGGTCACCGAATCCATTGAGAAGATATAATTTTTCAAAGATTGGGCTTGCGGCCATCTTTTCTGGCAAAAATGGATAATGGAATTACAAGCTCTTGCTGTCCGTATAGGTCGGTAATAATAAAAGCAATACTTTCAAATGATACATATGTTAACATAATATAATGAAAAACCCGAAATTTGTCATTTTATTGTGTCGAACAATAAGTTTTCAAAGCCAAAATTTCAAAAACAATACATTTTGACTGTCCTTTACGATCCTATTTTTGGACATTTTGGCGATTTCCTTAAAATTTAGCTCGAAGACCTACCCTCATTTTTTTATATGTTTTAGCTTTCGTAAATACCTACTCAGGGCAAAAATATCAAGGTAGGTCACCGTGTTAGATTTTTAGATATTCGCCGTTGAATATTAAAACGCTTGATCCGCCATATTGAAAGAGCTCTACCACAGGAAGCCCAACCAATGAAAAGTAGTTCGAAAATGAACACTTCGTAGATTTACTCAAAAAATAGCTCGAAGACCTGTCTTCATTTTTTGATATTTTCTAGCTTTAGTTGACCTAGACTTACAGTGGAAAAATCTGCAAAGGTCACCGACTTAGATTTTTAGATAATCGCCGTTGAATATCATGCGCAGGAAAGATGCGCACGAATGCACGATCGCATTATCTTAATACGAAATTGGTTTTTAAAACGACTTATTCAACAACATAATACTACCATTTGCAACTGAGCAACCGTATAGCGTAAACTTTTGTGTCTGTTTTAGCTACAAGTTTAAGGGTGGACTAACATATTTATTTCGACTGTTGCTAAGGAAAATTTGAAACCTCAAAAAAATCGTAAAATTCAAAGAGAAGAGAAGGGCCTTATAGGAAGTGATTGTAAGGGAGAAAGCTTTGTCAGAGCATGACGTCACCAAATTACGTCACAATGACGTCATCAAAACAGAAAACGCTCTTTTTTTCCAAGGATTTATAAGATACTGTAAATCTATGATTATACACTTGTTCTACAACACAAGGAGCAGACAATTGAGCATGGATTTGGTATTTAAATGAAAAATGAATTTTTTATGGACGTTTTTCGAGCTGTTTTTAAGGATTAAATTCCATAACTTGTCATATTGTCTTCAGTTTTTAAAAAGCATGCTCAGCAATGTTGACTAGGTCGTTGTTGATATTCTTGGTTAGAAAAAAATAACCCTCAGTGAACGTGCTCGAAAATTTTGAAGGTTTTTGAAAACGAGAATCTGCGCATGCGCAGTGAAGTCTTGTTAAATTTACCGTTCTTTTTCAGCATTGAATTGATGGATTTCGGAAAAGAATCCTACGAAAATGTTTAGACAGTTCTCTATTCTGTCATTTGGCATAAAAATTATTATGCAGCAAAGACGTTTTGATTTTCCTGTTGTACCCAAGCAGGAGATGCGCGAATTGTATGACTTTCAATTCATAAATTGTATGCTTGCTCATTTCTGCTAAAACGAAATTTAAAACCCCTAGAGAGAAGTAGGATGTTTAACAAGGCTATAAAATATCAAAATTTCAGAAAAAAATCCTCAACAAAGCTAAAGAATTGAAGACATGTATAACCCCATAGCAACGCGGTTGCATAGTAACGAAATATGTTAGTCCACCCTTAAAACGTCTAGATAGTCTAATTGACTGTCATCTTGTTCCTGTTTGTATAGAAATAAATGTTGTTGACACCGCTTTCGCGAAATTTAATGCTCTTTTTTCGTTTTCTCTTATCGAAATCGCGAAACTAAAGCCTCGCGAAATGCTGTCTTAACGAAATCGCGAAATTAAGTACGCGCGAAATAAGGTAATTGAATTAGTTACAAGTTTTTCGAGGTGTTTGTCCTCAATGAAAGACTAGTGGAAATATCACTTGAATGGATTCAACGTTCTTTCTCCAGCACATTGGATAGACTATACAGTTTTTAAATTAGAGATAATACTGTCAAAATATAAGAACTGCTATCTATCTCAATGGTTATAGCATTTTGTAACACTCGTACCAGTGTTCCAATGTTAAACCTGAAACCTTGGTGGGATGTTACGAATGAATGAATGAATGAATGAGTGAATGACGTATAATGAATTATAATGACGTAATAATGATTACAGGGAACTGGGAACACTGGAATAACCGAGTACAGGAGTACATTTATCCACCAGACTCTAAGCCAGAATATTCATCCATCCTGGTACCCAACGTGGATAATGTCAGAACTAGTGTACTTATTGATACTATTTCTAAACAAGGCAAGGTAACTATGGACAGCACCCAGTTTCTAGGACCACAAGTTTATTAGCCTCCAGGCTATTTAGTGTTACCCTCTTTAATAAAGTGCATATGACATGAAAATTTGTATTGGCCTCAATTATGCAGATTATTGGTAGTATCAAAGAAAACATAATCAATTTTCTGTGAAATGATTGCTTTGAAAGATATTTTCGAAAAATACATCACTTTGTTTGAAGAGCCTCAAAAATAACCAAAATAGTCATACTTTTGTCCGACCATAAGACAAAAACATAAACAGGTAAAGCTTCTAACTTTTTTGGTGTTTAAAGTATTATATCTGTACTTTTAATCTACTTCAAATTGTTTGTTGTTCTTTTCGTTTTCTAGTACAAAAAGCGATCGATATTTGCCATGATTTCAATGAAACCAGGGTGCGATCAAACAACATGACGTCACACTTCGCAACATGTTTTTCACAAATATCTCTAAAAGCAATAATTTAATCAAAAATTATTTGTGATATTATTATTTCCATCACTAATCTATGTTATAAAATGAAATAAAAAAAATTGTGTCATATGCACTTTAAATAAAGAGTTTACACCCAGTTTCTATACGCCTTATGCACGAGTGCTGATTTTCGAGATCAGGATACTAGAATCTTTTGACATAAAAATCCCATACTAAACTCTATAAATGTCATTTACGATATCTTCGCGGGATCGTATCCAATACTTTTGAACTTTTCCAAAAATATTGATGGATAATTGCTTTTTCAGATGGCAGTGGTTATTTTTATGTGACAGATTCTAGTATTCTGGCCCCGGTTGCACGAAATGTGAATAGCGCTATCCACCGGATAAGTCTTATCCAACGGATAAAATTTATTGGATAACTGCATCAATTTTATCCGTTGGATAGGAATTATCCGGTGGATAGCGCTATTCACCTTTCGTGCAACCGGGGCCTGGTCTCGAAAATCAGGACGCGTGCATAAGGCCTATTGGGTATTTGTATTATTTGATTAATCGTAATATTATTTATTTATTTTTATTATTATTATTTTATTATTATTTTTTATTTTTCGAAATGCTATTAATATGGGAAAAAACACCTTCCCTCAATGTTCAATCAGATTCCCTTAGGGCCAAGCTATTCTCATAAGTTTATGTAAATTACATCACTCATTCACACTTTAGTTTGCTTTCTATTTCTGTCCTAGTAGCTTGATAATGGCGTCATGACGACTCCGAAACGTCGCTCAATAAATCGTTTCCTTTCTTTGAGTTTTGCGATATTATGCTTTTCCAAATGTTTACTTATCATTATTATTATTATTATTATTATTATTATTATTATTATTATTATTATTATTATTATTATTATTATTATTATTATTATTATTATTATTATTATTATTATTATTATTATTATTATTATTATTATTATTATTATTATTATTATTATTATTATTATTATTATTATTATTATGATCCTCCTCGTAGGCTGTACTACTAATTGGCGAGCAGGGGACAGCCAAGACTGTCATGATCAAGGGCTATATGTCTAGGTACAACCCTGAACTACATGTGGCGAAAAGTTTTAACTTTTCTTCAGCTACTACGCCTTTGCTTTTCCAGGTAACGATATTGTTGCAAAAGGATGTGGTACTGTATTGGTAGTACTGGTAGTGTTGGGAAATAGAGTCGTATTCGTATGAGTGGGAAACCTACGTCACGGGGTTACGGACACGGTACGGAATCGAAGACAACCAATCACAGAGCGCTAAGTCACTGCTGAACCAATCAGAATGCTTGGACACGGCACGATCACCGCACCGCACGAACCGTAACCACTTATCACTTTTACGAAAACGACTCTATTGTGTGGCTGATCGCTAGATTGAGACCACTAGATATGAAGAGGTCTACGTGTGCCATTCCATTCACCGATTGTCGGCGTTATCAGTAGGGACCTTAAGCATCCATTCCGAGGACGGAATGGACGACGACGACGTCAGAGAAACAATAGCGCTAATTACAACATTCAATAACTTCTTGTTGGAATGTATGAAACAAGCTCGATTTGGTCTTAACTTCAGGCGTTGAGTGCTGAACTACAACGTGAAATGCCAATGTTTGACGATGCAAAGAGAACGACGGAACGTCAGTTCGTTATTTGTGCAGATAGTTGTTTTCAGTCAACCGGACCACAAAAAGACGATATCATTCGTGAAAAGCGGCGCAAATTTAGTGAAAACATGGATAAAGAAACGATCATGAAAACAATAGACAACAAAACACTTTATTCGAACTTTGTCGTCCTCGACGTCGTCGACCTGGTGCTCGAGGTCCCTAGTGTGATTTGTGACGACTACAAATGAAATCGTGCTATTGACGTCAATATGTTATTCGAGTATCACATCACATCTCGTTAAGCTTTCTGTGATAGGACATAAGTCATCGTCCTTTTCATCTTCACTGCCATCATTGCTGCTGTCGTCGTCATCGTCGTCTTCGTGATCATTACTGTCGTCACCATCATTACACGTATATAATGATACACGTATCATTGCACATACAACAAAGCTATTGGTAGTATTCATGAACGTTCAGCTCGAGTTGTATGAATATTCGAGTCATTCATTGTTTCCCATTCTCCAGCGTACCGTTGAAAGTCTTGTAGAAAAACGTGTTGGTACTACTTATGGACCACCAGCAGGACGTAAGATGACCACGTTTATAGACGACATTAACATGCCAGTCATTAATGAATGGGGAGATCAGGTAATTCTTCCTTTCCTTCCTTGTTTTCGTTCCTTGTTTTCCTTCCTTGTTTTCCTTCCTTGATTCCCTTCCTTGTTTTCCTTTCTTGTTGTCCTTCCTTGCATTCCATCCTAGTTTTCCTTCCTTGTTTTCCTTCCTTGCTTTCCTTCCTTGTTTTCCTTCCTTGTTTTCCTTCCTTGTTTTCCTTGCTTGTTTTCCTAGCTTGTTTTCCTTGCTTGTTGTCCTTCCTTGTTGTCCTTCGCTTTCCTTCCTTGTTTTCCTTCCTTGTTTTCCTTCCTTGTTTTCCCTCCTTGTTCTCCTTCCTTGTTTTCCCTCCTTGTATTCCCTCCTTGTATTCCCTCCTTGTATTCCCTCCTTGTTGTTTCTCCTTGTTTTTCATGCTTGTTTTCCTTCCTTGTTTTCCTTCCTTGTTTTCCTTCCTTGCTTTCCTTCCTTGTTTTCCTTCCTTGTTTTCCTTGCTTGTTTTCCTTGCTTGTTTTCCTAGCTTGTTTTCCTTGCTTGTTGTCCTTCCTTGCTTTCCTTCCTTGTTTTCCTTCCTTGTTTTCCTTCCTTGTTTTCCCTCCTTGTTCTCCTTCCTTGTTTTCCCTCCTTGTATTCCCTTCTTGTATTCCCTCCTTGTATTCCCTCCTTGTTGTTCCTCCTTGTTTTTCATGCTTGTTTTCCTTCCTTGTTTTCCTTCCTTGTTTTCCTTCCTTGTTTTCCTTCCTTGTTTTCCTTCCTTGTTTTCCTTCCTTGTTTTCCTTCCTTGTTTTCCTTCCTTGTTTTCCTTTAAATCCTTTTTGTACTTGTGATAACCTCATTTCTTTTTGAATTATTCTTGTTTTTTTTCTTGCCCTTTCACAAAGGTAACCAACGAGATAGTGCGTCAATTGATGGAGATGAAAGGCTTCTACAACCTCGAGAAACCAGGCGAATTTACACACATTGTAGATATTCAATTTACAGCTGCTATGATTCACCCTGGTGGAGGGCGTAACGACATCCCAGAACGTTTGAAGCGAAAATTTTCTATCTTTAACTGTACTTTGCCTTCAAATGCATCTATTGACAAAATCTTTGGTAAGGAAGAAGGTCTTGCTTTTTTATTATTTGTAGATAAGTAACATAATCAACGCAATATATACGATAATTAAAGTAGATCAACCGATTCGTTCCATTAGGTGAATTATACGATTCAGTATTTGCGTCGTAGATAGATAGATAGACGGACGGACGGACGGACGGACGGACGGACGGACGGACGGACGGACGGACGGACGGACGGACGGACGGACGGACGGACGGACGGACGGACGGACGGACGGACGGACGGACGGACGGACGGAGATGGATGGATGGAGATGGATGGAGATGGATGGAGATGGATGGAGATGGATGGAGATGGATGGAGATGGATGAGGATGGATGGATGGATGGATGGATGGATGGAGATGGATGAAGATGGATGGATGGAGATGGATGGATGGAGATGGATGGAGATGGATGAAGATGGATGGATGGAGATGGATGGAGATGGATGAAGATGCATGGATGGAGATGGATGGATGGATGGAGATGGATTGATGGATGTAGATGGATGAAGATGGATGGATGGAGATGGATGGATGGAGATGCATGGATGGAGATGCATGGATGGAGATGGATGGATGAAGATGGATGGATGGAGATGGATGGATGGAGATGGATGGAGATGCATGGATGGATGGATGGATGGAGATGGATTGATGGATGAAGATGGATGGATGGAGATGGATGGATGAAGATGCATGGATGGATGAAATGAGATGCATGGATGGAGATGCATGGATGGAGATGGATGGATGAAGATGGATGGATGGAGATGGATGGATGGATGGATGGATCGATGGATGGAGATGGATGGAGATGCATGGATGGAGATGCATGGATGGAGATGGATGGATGAAGATGGATGGATGGAGATGGATGGATGGAGATGGATGGAGATGCATGGATGGATGGATGGATGGAGATGGATTGATGGATGAAGATGGATGGATGGAGATGGATGGATGAAGATGCATGGATGGATGGATGGATGAAATGAGATGCATGGATGGAGATGGATGGATGGAGATGGATGGATGGATGGATGGAGATGGATGGATGGAGATGGATAGATAGATAAATCGTTAGCATTTCAGTCATAAACTGAATTACGCTGTACTGACAATACAAAGATACAATATATAATTAACAAAAAAATAAATGTTTGTAGACAGGCAATAATATTTTTAGAATGTTTCCCAGCTGATTTAATCCAGTAAATGCTTGAAATGCATTTTGTTATGTTTCTAGACGACTTAGATTTTACTTCCATCACCCTATTTGGATGTTAAATGGATTTTTTTTTTCCAAGGTGTTATTGGAACTGGATTCTTCTGTCCATCGCGCTTTAATCCCCAAGTATGCGATACTATCTCTCAGCTGGTGGCCTGTACAAGAGCATTATGGCAGAAGACAAAGGTACTATATTATATGCGCCGTCATCAAGTCAATCAAGTTCAAAGGTTGACAACAAAATGTATTAAAATATTTAAATCTAAACATGTAGATCAAGATGCTTCCAACCCCAGCCAAGTTTCATTACATCTTTAATTTGCGTGACCTTTCACGCATTTGGGAAGGAATGTTGAACGTGACAGGTACAGAAGTAGACAGCCGCAAACTTGCCTTGGCCTTGTGGAAAAACGAATGCACCCGAGTGATTGCCGATCGATTTACGAACGAAGCCGACAGGTTATGGTTTGAGAAAGCTGGTCAGAAGACTCTCCAGGAGTGTCTTGGCGACGAGGCTTTCGCTGATCTACTGGAAGAGCCTTACTTCGTAGACTTCCTGAGGTAAACAACGCACTGTAAACAACGCACTGTAAACAACACACTGTAAACAACGCACTGTAAACAACACACTGTAAACAACACACTATAAACAACGCACTGTAAACAACGCACTGTAAACAACGCACTATAAACAACGCACTGTAAACAACGCACTGTAAACAACACACTGTAAACAACACACTGTAAACAACACACTGTAAACAACACACTGTAAACAACACACTATAAACAACGCACTGTAAACAACGCACTGTAAACAACACACTGTAAACAACACACTGTAAACAACACACTGTAAACGACACACTGTAAACAACACACTGTAAACAACACACTGTAAACAACACACTGTAAACAACACACTATAAACAACACACTGTAAACAACACACTGTAAACAACACACTGTAAACAACACACTGTAAACGACACACTGTAAACAACACACTGTAAACAACACACTGTAAACAACACACTGTAAACAACACACTGTAAACAACGCACTGTAAACAACACACTGTAAACAACACACTGTAAACAACACACTGTAAACGACACACTGTAAACAACACACTGTAAACAACACACTGTAAACAACACACTGCAAACCTTTTCAATTGCTTCTCTCAACGCAACTTTCATTTCCTTTCCTAATTTCGTCTTCTACCCTCTGAATTGTCCACCCATCTATCCTTTATTCTGTCTTCTTTTTCTCCCTTTGCTTCCATCTATCCTTTTCTCTCGTTACGTTCCATTATTTTTATATTCTTGTTTCGCCCATCAGTTATAGTTTCCTTGTTTCTTCAGGCTGTTCTTTTTTCTATTAGTTTATTAATCACTTTATGCTGTTTGTTTCCCTCTACAAGGGAGGCACCAGAACCAACTGGAGAGGAACCCGAGGACGCTGATCTCGATGCACCGAAGATCTACGAACTGGTAGGATAAACTATATATGAAACAAATATAGCTAATTGCATAATCATTGTCGGGTTGAAAGTCATAAATCATAGAAGCTGAGACCGCAAGGATGGATGGGAAATCAGTTCATGACCTGCATTACATGCAGATATAGTCAATGTTCTCGTAGTTTTGAAGGTATATGAGCTATTTAACTAAGATCCTACAAGTCTGGATAAAAAGGTCGATGATTTGACAGTGTTATTTGAGAGTTTTAATTTCCCAGAATTCCTTTTGGTCATAGCTTTCATGATTTTCAACCCGACAACGATTATGCAATTAGCTATATACAGGTATTTCAAAAAAGGTTGGTTAAGGTTTTGTTGCATCTTGCATCTTGCATACCAAGCCCGAAATGTATTGTGGATCATATATAAATAATGTCAGCATGCACATACAGAAGAAAATATGCTGGCTCCATATTGCAAAGACAAAGTTTGGGAAAATTCGCAGAGTCTACATTGTTGTGACCTTTCGTTGACTCTTTTCACATTGCCCATAGTGCATTTCGGGCTTGGTATGCAACATGCAACATGCAACAAAACCTTCGCCAACCTTTTTTGAAATAGCTGTATTCACAAATACCAACGAGAATGCGAACAAATGTTGTTGACAGTGGACAATAGAACACCTCCAGTCAGAGAGTAACCCATGGAATGAGCTTGTGTCACCTGTCACGTGACTTTTTAAATTTTCACTGAAGACAAACGAAAATACCATAACTGGAAAGAGCATACTAAAGTTAGTAAAAGTGGAAAGTTTGAAGGGAAGTAAGTAAATAGGGCAAGAGTTACAGGCATTCAAACTTTGCCTTTTTTGTATGGAAATGTATGTTGGAAGGCAACGCTTGCCCTCCAAGCGAAAAACCCATACAAATCCTTGTCAAAGCGGGAAACTTTGAAAGCCTTTAACTTTTGTCTTATTTGCTTGATTCTTTTAAAATTTTCAACCTTTACTAATTTTAGTATGCTCTTTCAAGTTATGATATTTTCGTCTGCCTTCGGTGAAAATTTAAAAAGTCACGTGACAGGTGACACAAGCACATTATAAAATAATGTTTCTATTGTCCACTGTCAACAACATTTGTTCGCGTTCTTGTTAGAATTTGTGAACAATGGGCTTGTAACACCTGTCACGTGACTTTTTAAATTTTCACCGAAGACAAACGAAGACAAACTTGAAAGAGCATACTAAAATTAGTAAAATTTGAAAATTTGAAAAGAATCAAGCAAATAAGAAAAACGTTAACGGCTTTCAAAGTTTCCCGCTTTGACAAGGATTTGTATGGGTTTTCGCTTGGAAGGCAAGCTGTTGCCTTCCAACATACATTTCCATACAAAAAAGGCAAAGTTTGAATGCCTGTAACTATTGCCCTATAGTTGTAATCTATTTCCCTTCAAACTTTCCACTTTTACTAACTTTAGCATGCTCTTTCCAGTTATGATATTTTTGTTTGTCTGCGGTGAAAATTTAAAAAGTCACGTGACAGGTGTTACAAGCCCATTTACACTGACTCGAGGCCAACCCTGCATATATGCCTGTGCTGTCTGAATTGACAGCCGTATCTGCGAACTCGAAAGGGGACTATTATGCAATAAATCGTTAGTTTAACTTTTACATTATGATCACAGGTTCCAAGCTTTGAATTCTTGAACGAGAAGCTCGGTATGTACATGCAAATGTATAACGAGACTGTCAGGGGTGGTCATCTGGATCTGGTGTTTTTTAAAGATGCAATGGTGCACTTAGTCAAGGTATGTACATACCAATATATAATTTGTTATCGTTGTTTGCTTTGAGAGAGGGGGGAGGGATAACACATTTGTTATAGTTTTTATCCATCTCGCGATGTATACCATAATGCTTCCATGAGTGACCGACCACCTCTCGTAACCGACCACCTCTCCTAGCCGACCACCTCTCCTAACAGACCACCTCTCCTAACCGACCACCTCTCCTAACCGACCACCTCTCCTAACCGACCACCTCTCCTAACGACCACCTCTTCTAACCGACCACCTCTCCTAACCGACCACCTCTCCTAGCCGACCACCTCTTCTAACCGACCACCTCTCCTAACAAACCACCTCTCCTAACCTACCACCTCTCCTAACCTACCACCTCTCCTAACCGACATGGTCGTTTTGTAATATTATTCCTGTTTTCCTCGAATCCTTACCCAAAGTCTCACATTATTGCCTTTTTGCGAACGACCGTTTCCCGGCCACCTTTTTTATAACAAATATGGTCGCTAACGCTTACGAGAGGCTTGAGAAGGACAACACTTGTATCTAATAGTAACTAATGCTACCTTATATCTGTAGATCTCTCGTATTATTCGTACGCCCTGTGGTAACGCTCTTCTTGTCGGCGTTGGTGGTTCTGGTAAACAGTCTCTCACAAGGCTTGCCTCGTTCATTGCTGGATACAAACTCTTCCAGATTACCTTGTCCAGGTACGCAGATAATAGTGACCCTTAGCTCTGGGATGGCAACTAATAGGAGACTTGGCAAGGTCTTCATGTAGCTGCACAAATTGTCCTGGCTATTGTTTTTCATGTAAAAACAATACATAGAACGACAACTGAACAATAGCCAGGACTTTTGTGCAGCTACATGAAGACCTGACCGGAGACTTGTACTAAGAGGTCACGTGAACCTAACCCCCTTAAATCGAACAGCAGTGTCAAAATGAACTCCAGAAATGAAAAGAGCAACTCGAAATTAGTAAAACGGCGAAGTTTCAGCTCATAATGTCTGACACAGGAGAAATGACATTAATAATAAAATCGAACGTTTCAGAAGATTTTGTTTGGAAAATAATGCATTGGATGGCAAGAGCTTGCAATCCAGCACATTTTCCTATACATTAGCGATGGAATGCATGAAATAGTGTTCATAATTGCCGTCGCATACTAACGCACCATTCGAAATGTCCTTGTTTGTCGTGGCAAAGAGAATGCTAACATAAATTAGATCAGCCTTGTTTTCAGCGTCCCACAACTAAAGGTGCATTCGATTGACCTTATTCCAGAATAGGAATACACGGAATAACATCCCTAACTCGCTGTCACGCAGTTACTGTCCACTGTAAAATGAAACGATTCCTTGTTGTATCATAATAAAGTTACAAGGAACAGTTTGGAATTTTAAATGTGCTGAAATAAAAGCATCCAAGTGTTTATTCCGTGTTTTCCTATTCTGGAATTGAGTCAATCGAACGCACCCTAAATCAAATAACTCTCACACTTGGGTACAAATTCAGGTACCACATTAATGAAAACAAGAAATGACTTAGCGCTTACATTTACCTCGGCGTCGCTGTCCTATAGTTAAAAGTCTCCAATACTGAATGAATGATCATCACAGAACGAGTTGAGAGTTACTAAGAAAATCGGCAATCGGTTGATCGTTTTTAACTCGTGAATTATGTAATCGATTATGTAATCAACAAGTTATATATAGGGATGCACATTGGGACAGTTTTTGGACCACTCACTCACTCGGCTCTAAATTTCCATTACGTTGGCCGCTGAAGTACATCGCAGGCTCACAACTTGGGAGAGGGTGTGGTAACCCACGTGTTTGCCAACTGGTGCCTTTTGATTTCTTCTCAGGACCTACAATGTATCCAACCTGATGGACGACCTCAAGAACTTGTACCGTGTGGCTGGCTGTGATGGTCAGGGCATCACCTTCCTATTTACTGATAACGAGATCAAGGACGAGGCGTTCTTGGAATACCTGAACAATGTGCTATCGTCTGGCGAGGTATGAAAACTAGGGACGCTTTTCATTTGACTGGATCGTACTGACCGGTCTATTCGTTGATTTTAATGATATAACTCTAGCAGCCGCCATCTTGGACATGGACAGACGGTACCAGCGGCCCGTTTCTCGAAAGCCCCGAAAGCTTATCGGGCCCGAAAAGGGTTTCTTTAAAAATCAATATCTTCAAAACAAAGTAGTTTACAGACGTGAAACTTTGCATGAAGGGAAAGTTTGTTCATATTAAAAACATGTCAAAAGAACAACTTTGTAGAGTAATTGTATCAGATTTCTGTAAAAACAATACAAAGAACGACAATAGAACAATAGCCAGGACTTTTGTGCAGCTACACGAAGACCTGACCACGGGTTCGTTTCATTGTTCAAATTAGCGAACAGGCCGGTCTGTCCTGTCAAATAATAACATATCCTACAATCGTATGGTTTTTCTGTTTTAGGTATCCAATCTGTTTGCACGTGACGAGCTGGATGAGATCAGCCAGAACCTAATCCCTGTAATGAAGAAAGAACTGCCACGAGTAGTACCGACTCAAGATAATCTCTATGCTTACTTCATATCAAGAGCTCGCAAGAACCTGCACGTCGTCTTGTGCTTCTCACCGGTAAACACGAGCACAGATTTAGTATTAGATTTACATGTAATGGGGAACCATGTGGGATCAGTTGAAAATCGGCACAGAGCATGCGCATTGAAGGTATTTGTCTTTCTAGGTCGGTGAAAAGTTCCGCAATCGTTCTCTCAAATTCCCTGGTCTCATTAGCGGCTGTACTATGGACTGGTTCACCCGCTGGCCTAAAGACGCTCTGATCGCTGTCGCGGATTACTTCCTGTCTAAGTTTGACATCGTGTGTACCACAGAGACGAAGGGACACGTGGTGCAGAGTATGGGGGTCTTTCACGACATCGTTGCAGAGACCTGCATCGAGTACTTTGATAGGTATAACATATAACAGACAGACAGATTTATATATAGGTAGACAGACAGACAGATATATATAGACAGATAGATAGATGTAGACAGACAGACAGACAGACAGATATATATATAGACAGATAGACAGATATATATATATAGGTAGACAGACAGACAGACAGATATATATAGACAGATAGATAGATAGGTAGACAGACAGACAGACCGACAGAATGAATGAATGAACTAAAAACCGTTTGACGTTCTCGCTATTATTAAACTATTGCTCTATAGCTATCGACGATGGAAAGCGTTGAACGAAACTATGACTTTTCATGAATTAACATCGAAAATACACAACACCATATACACAAAGAAAATGTGTTTAATTCTAAAGTTTTTGTCTGACATGTTAAAAACAAGCACAAATCAGTGTTCAGTTATAACTTATCTGCCGTTTCGCCGTGTTGATGTTGTCAGTGACTTCGAGTTTGCATGTATCTTCAATGAATTTTCAAAGTCTCTTTTGGTTCGCCAACCATCTCTGCTCAGCTCTCAGTCCGTCAGAATGATTGGTGAGTTATTCAAAGTATTGACAGAAATGGAGAATTGTCCTCCGTGTATAATAGCACCTTCAAAGGATTTTATTTGTGTTGTTGTTATGGCAGTCGACAAGCTCAAAACTCGTCGAAGAGGCCGGTTTACATCTCTTTTCGCTCAGTTTTCTTTCGTGTTTTTGTTTGCCAAGCTGTCCACGTATTCTTCGTGTGAAGTCTCAAGTTGAACAAAACGAGTTTCAGTCATAATTGTTATCCTTTGGGAGATATAAAAGCTTTGAAATATTGTTCATTCACAAGAGCAAACGAGCAAGCGTCTTGTCGCTGAAAAAGCCAATTGAATGCTAGTGGAACTTCACGCGGCCTCTGATTGGACGTATATCGTTTTTCTCACACGTAAAAAAACACGATACGCGGCTTCTGATTGGACGTATCGTTTTTCTCACGTGAAGAAACGATACGCGACATCTGATTGACGAACAATAGTGAGCGAACGAAAATTTACTACACGGAATTTTAGTGAGTAAATCTGAGTATATATATAATAAATATATATACATAAATCTAAAATATATACAATATTAATACTAAATATGGTTATCTATATGTTAGAAAATATACTAAATATCTGACTTAATTAATAGAAATAGGGTAATTCTTGATTCCTCTTTTAAAAGATGGCAATGTTTTGGAATATTTATAATATTATATTTATTAATATATACAGACAGACATATATAGATAGATAGATAGACAGACAGACAGATATAGATAGATAGATAAATAGATAGATAGATAGATAGACAGACAGACAGACAGACAGATATAGATAGATAGAGATATAGATTGATAGATAGATAGATAGATAGACAGACAGACAGACAGATAGATAGATAGATAGATAGATAGATAGATAGATAGATAGATAGATAGATAGATAGATAGATAGATAGATAGATAGATAGATAGATAGGTAGACAGACAGACAGACAGACAGACAGATATAGATAGATAAATAGATATAGATAGATAAATAGATATAGATAGGATAGACAGACAGACAGACAGACAGATAGATAGATAGATAGATAGATAGATAGATAGATAGATAGATAGATAGATAGATAGATAGATAGATAGATAGATAGATAGATAGATAGATAGATAGATAGATAGATAGATAGATAGATAGATAGATAGATAGATAGATAGATCGATCGATCGATCGATAGATAGATAGATAGATAGATAGATAGATAGATAGATAGATAGATAGATAGATAGATAGATAGATAGATAGATAGATAGATAGATAGATAGATAGATAGATAGATAGATAGATAGATAGATAGATAGATAGATAGATAGATAGATAGATAGATAGATAGATAGATAGCATGGTAGTTTTCCGACTGAATTGCGTAACTGATTACACATTGGTTACAACTAAAAACTGTAAGGTATATCGCTCATCTTCTATTTACTCCTTCACTAGCCAATCAGTTGAATTGCATACCGCGTCTCTTTCATTATACTTCAATATCTTGAGTTCGATATTTTCAATACAAAATTGAAATGTGAATGTTCTTGCTGTTGTTGTTGTAATTGTTATTACTGTTGCTATTGCTATTGCTATTGTTGTTGGTGTTGATTGTTCTTGTTGTTGTTGTAATTGATATTGTTCTATTGCTATTGTTGTTGTAATATGTTGTTGTTATTGTTGTTGTACTGTTGCTATTGCTATTGTTTGTTGGTGTTGATATTGTTCTTGCTATTGTTGTTGTAATTGTTGTTGTTAATTGTTGTTATTGCTATTGTTGTTGGTGTTGCTATTGCTATTGTTGTTGTGTTGATATTGTTGGTCTTGCTATTGTTGTTGTAATGTTGTTGTTGTTATTACTGTTGCTATTGCTATTGTTGTTGGTGTTGATATTGTTCTTGCTATTGTTGTTGTAATTGTTGTTGTTATTACTGTTGCTATTGCTATTGTTGTTGGTGTTGCTATTGTTGTTGTAATTGTTTATTACTGTTGCTATTGTTGTTGGTGTTGATATTGTTCTTGCTATTCTTGTTGTAATTGTTTGTTGTTATTACTGTTGCTATTGTTGTTGGTGTTGATATTGTTCTTGCTATTGTTGTTGTAAATTGTTGTTGTTATTACTGTTGCTATTGCTATTGTGTGTTGGTGTTGCTATTGTTGTTGTAATTGTTATTACTGTTGCTATTGTTGTTGGTGTTGATATTGTTCTTGCTATTCTTGTTGTAATTGTTGTTGTTATTACTGTTACTATTGTTGTTGGTGTTGATATTGTTCTTGCTATTGTTGTTGTAATTGTTGTTGTTATTACTGTTGCTATTGTTGTTTTGTTCTTGCTATATTGTTGTTGTTGTTGTGTTGATATTGTTGTTGTAATTGTATTGTTGTATTGTTGTTACTGTTGTTGTGCGTTGTTGGCGTTGCTTTTGTTCTTGCTATTGTTGTTGTAATTGTTGTTGTTATTACTGTTACTATTGTTGTTGGTGTTGATATTGTTGGTGTTGATATTGTTCTTGTTGTAATTGTTGTTGTTATTACTGTTGTTGGTGTTGCTTTTGTTCTTGCTATTATTGTTGTAATTGTTGTTGTTATTACTGTTGCTATTGTTGTTGGTGTTGCTATTGTTCTTGCTATTGTTGTTGTAATTGTTGTTGCTATTGTTGTTACTATTGTTGTTGGCGTTGCTTTTGTTCTTGCTATTGTTGTTGTAATTGTTGTTGTTATTACTGTTACTATTGTTGTTGGTGTGGTGTGATATTGTTGGTGTTTGATATTGTTCTTGCTATTGTTGTTGTAATTGTTGTTGTTATTACTGTTGTTGGTGTGTGCTTTTGTTCTTGCTATTGTTGTTGTAATTGTTGTTGTTATTACTGTTGCTATTGTTGTTGGTTCATATTGTTCTTGCTATTTTTGTTGTAATTGTTCTTGCTATTGTTGTTACTATTGTTGTTGGTGTTGATATTGTTCTTGTTATTGTTGTTGCAATTATTGTTGTTATTACTGTTACTATTGTTGTTGGTGTTGCTATTGTTGTTGGTGTTGCTATTACTATTGCTGTTGGTGTTGATATTGTTCTTGCTATTGTTGTTGTAATTGTTGTTGTTATTACTGTTACTATTGTTGTTGGTGTTGATATTGTTCTTGCTATTGTTGTTGTAATTGTTGTTGTTGTTGCTATTGTTGTTGGTGTTCATATTGTTCTTGCTATTTTTGTTGTAATTGTTCTTGCTATTGTTGTTACTATTGTTGTTGGTGTTGATATTGTTCTTGCTATTGTTGTTGCAATTATTGTTGTTATTACTGTTACTATTGTTGTTGGTGTTGCTATTTCTATTGTTGTTAGTGTTGCTATTTCTATTGTTGTTGGTGTTGCTACTGTTGTTACTATTGTTGTTGGTGTTGCTATTTCTATTGTTCTTACTGTTGCTATTGTTCTTGCTGTTCTTATTGTTGTTGCTGTTACTATTGTTGTTGGTGTTGCTATTGTTGTTGGTGTTGCTATTTCTATTGTTGTTAGTGTTGCTATTTCTATTGTTGTTGGTGTTGCTACTGTTGTTACTATTGTTGTTGGTGTTGTTGGTGTTGCTATTTCTATTGTTCTTACTGTTGCTATTGTTCTTGCTGTTCTTAATGTTGTTGCTGTTCCTATTGTTGTTGTTGTTGCTATTTCTATTGTTGTTAGTGTGTTGCTATTTCTATTGTTGTTGGTGTTGCTACTGTTGTTACTATTGTTGTTGGTGTTGTTGGTGTTGCTATTTCTATTGTTCTTACTGTTGCTATTGTTGTTGCTGTTCTTAATGTTGTTGCTGTTACTATTGTTGTTGGTGTTGCTATTGTTGTTGGTGTTGCTATTTCTATTGTTGTTAGTGTTGCTATTTCTATTGTTGTTGGTGTTGCTACTGTTGTTACTATTGTTGTTGGTGTTGCTATTGCTATTGTTCTTGCTGTTCCTATTGTTGTTGCTGTTCCTATTGTTGTTGCTGTTCTTAATGTTGTTGCTGTTCCTAATTTAAGGGTTTAGCTCGAAATGTAAGATCAATATTTCCTCTGCTCCACTCACCCTGTATGTCAATAACTTCTCTTAACTCTGCTTAGAGTCCATGATGAAAGGAAATATTCTCTCAACAGGCTGTAGGCTAGATGTATATTTCTCTTTCAGATTCCGTCGTCAAACTCATGTGACTCCCAAGTCTTATCTATCGTTCATCGATGGCTACAAGACAATCTATAAGGAGAATAAGTCATACATTGGCGAATTGGCTGAGCGTATGAAGACTGGTCTAGATAAGTTGGTAGAAGCGAGTGCATCAGTTGCTGAGTTGTCTTTAGAACTTGTGGTCAAAGAAAAAGAACTGGCAGTTGCTTCTATCAAAGCCGACAAAGTAAGAACATTTTGTTGATATTCCTTTTAGTCTTCGTGCATTTTTCAGTCATTTTTGTTGTTTGCCTAGTTGTCTGTGTATTTCTAGTGTTTTATCTTTGAGATCTTTGAATGTTTGTGTGTCCATCTCTCTATATGTTGTTCAACTACAACCACCACAACAATAATTTATTTGCACTAAATCAAGCAGTAGTGTCAAAATGAACTCCAGAAATGAAAAGAGCAACTCAAAATTAGTAAAAGGGCGAAGTTTCAGCTCATAATGTTAGACACAGGAAACATCACATTAAAAATAAATCGAAAATTTCTTGGGATTCATATGGGGAAATGTGCTGGAGTGCAAACTCTTGTACGTCATCCAATGCATTTTCCATACAAATTCTTAAGGCCGATTTAGACGGCACGACTTTTGCCTACGTCTGCCGCACACAACTAGCTTACGACATGACTTACGCACCATTTACACAGCTACAACTTTTAGCTCACGACACCAAAATCGTGTACAACTTGTTCGGTTTGGATTTTGCCGCTCGAGCATCTCTTCAAATAATCTTTGTGGCGGCATCGGTACAACACTTTCTCCTCGCTCCACAAGGTTACAAGTTTTTCGATGTCTTCCTCTAACCATTCTTGTTTCACTTTCTTGGAAACCGGAGCTTTGTTTACATTGTCCGCCATTTTAAAGTCGAATACCTTCCCCGCGCTACCCCGCTTCGGCAAAATTGTTTCAAGATACGCCATTTTACGCCATATTTTTACCTTATTTGGCTACGACTGTCGCAGGGTTTTGAAACATGATTCAAAATCCCTACAACTTTTTTCGTGTTGTGTGCGACAGTCGTGAGCAAGTCGTAGGCTGATTTACACGAAACGATTCGTGCCGTAAGTAAGCGCGAGCAAGTTGTGTGCGACAGACGTGTGCGACAGACGTAGGCGAAAGTCGTGCCGTCTAAATCACCCTTTAGAAATCATTCGATTTCATTTTTCGTGACATTTCTCTTGTGTCAGACAGAGTCAGCTGAAAATTTGTCTCTACTAATATCAAGTTCCTCTTTTCATTTCTGGAGTTCATTTTGATACTGCAAGTCCTCTATTACAATTACGAAATTATTAACAAAGTAACTGGAAATCAACCAAAAGTAGAATACTGTCTTGAAGAAATAGAAAACGAGCGCGCGTGCTACGTGCAGATTTATAGCACGCGGGGACTGATCAAAACACGAGAGAAGAGTTGCGGAGTGCTTCTCAACACTTCTCGAGTGTTCTGATCAGTTCCGAAGTGCTATAAATCTGCACATAGCACAGCGGACAAGTTTTCTATTTCTTTTTCAATTTTGTTCGTTACAAAAATGTTTGAATATCTGCGCGCGCGTGCTCTGTGCTCTCATAAAGCACACGGAATACACATCCTTTGGCCAATCAGAGCGCGCGTTATATCATAGTTATTTTATAAAGTATTTATAGCGATACAGTCAGTGTCTTACTCAAGACAGTGTCTTGCAAGAGCTAGCAATTCAGTTCATTTTCCTATACGAATCCTACAAATATTTGCGATTTTATTTTTAATGTCATTTCTCTTGTGCCTAACATTATGAGCTGAAACTTCGACCTTTTACTAATTTCGAGCTGCTCTTTTCATTTCTGGAGTTCATTTGATTTAAGGGTGTTGGGGTCACGTGACTCTGTGCATGCTTGTCTGTTTGTTCGTCAGTTTGAAAGTGTTTTCCAGTAGCTCTTTTTTGCTGCTCTTTCTGCATTTCTGCACCATGGTTGATGCTGTTATTGCCGTTTTATCAATAACAGGTCCTGATCGAAGTCACTGCTAGTGCGCAGGCAGCAGAGAAGGTCAAAGCGTCTGTCCAGAAAGTCAAAGACAAAGCACAGGCCATTGTAGATGAAATTGATGTAAGTAAATTATATCGAGAGTTTCATTACTCATGGCGTTGAAATCATGTAATTGTTGTTTTGTGTGAAGTGTTTACACTCCCTTCTTACTACATTCTATATTCTCTACACCCAACACTCATGCCACTAGTGGGGACACGACTCTCACACTCACTTCTTACTACATTCTATATTCTCTACACCCAACACTCATGCCACTAGTGGGGACACGACTCTCACACTCACTTCTTACTACATTCTATATTCTCTACACCCAACACTCATGCCACTAGTGGGGACACGACTCTCACACTCACTTCTTACTACATTCTCTACACCCAACACTCATGTCACTAGTGGGGACACGACTCTCACACTCACTTCTTACTACATTCTATATTCTACACACCCAACACTCATCTCACTAGTGGGAACACGACTCTCACACTCACTTCTTACTACATTCTATATTCTATACACCCAACACTCATCTCACTAGTGGGGACACGACTCTCACACTCACTTCTTACTACATTCTATATTCTACACACCCAACACTCATCTCACTAGTGGGGACACGACTCTCACACTCACTTCTTACTACATTCTATATTCTCTACACCCAACACTCATGCCACTAGTGGGGACACGAGTCTCACACTCACTTCTTACTGCATTCTATATTCTACACACCCAACACTCATCTCACTAGTGGGGACACGACTCTCACACTCACTTCTTACTACATTCTATATTCTCTACACCCAACACTCATGCCACTAGTGGGGACACGAGTCTCACACTCACTTCTTACTGCATTCTATATTCTACACACCCAACACTCATCTCACTAGTGGGGACACGACTCTCACACTCACTTCTTACTACATTCTCTACACCCAACACTCATCTCACTAGTGGGAACACGACTCTCACACTCACTTCTTACTGCATTCTATATTCTACACACCCAACACTCATCTCACTAGTGGGGACATGACTCTCACACTCACTTCTTACTACATTCTCTACACCCAACACTCATCTCACTAGTGGGGACACGACTCTCACACTCACTTCTTACTGCATTCTATATTCTACACACCCAACACTCATCTCACTAGTGGGGACATGACTCTCACACTCACTTCTTACTACTACATTCTCTACACCCAACACTCATCTCACTAGTGGGAACACGACTCTCACATTCACTTCTTACTGCATTCTATATTCTATACACCCAACACTCATCTCACTAGTGGGGACATGACTCTCACACTCACTTCTTACTACATTCTCTACACCCAACACTCATCTCACTAGTGGGGACACGACTCTCACACTCACTTCTTACTGCATTCTATATTCTATACACCCAACACTCATCTCACTAGTGGGGGCATGACTCCCACACTCACTTCTTACTACATTCTCTACACCCAACACTTATCTAATTATTAATATCCATAGGCTGACAAAGTTATAGCAGAAGGCAAACTCTCAGCAGCTAAGCCTGCTTTAGAAGAAGCAGAGGCAGCTCTAAAGGCGAGTGAATTATTTCTCATCTTACGTAGAAACTTTAAAGTGCTACTTAGACGAAAATCGATCGAAGTTTAAGGTGATTCCCTTGAAATAGAAGCAAATCCTAGAATTTTCTATAACTTGGCATGGTGATACATTACGGTATGGAGTTTCAAAAAGTGCACTAAAAACAGGGGGTCACCGCGCTCATTTTTGCGCTACACTGCTTTGAAATTATGGTGTTTTAGGTCTTTCAGTCGAGTCTCGCGTGACATCGGGATCGGGTAAATAATTTTCCACAACTTAAAAGACAAACTATTAATAATGAACTAAAGTGGTTGCTATAGCTTTTGTATCTCTAGCCTACCGTCTGATAGTAAGAAAATACTCGAATTTTGCATAGTTGTCGAAAAATAGAACAAAAAACACAGATGTTCGAACCACCGAGAGGGTCTAAAAATCGATACTCCGTATGCTTTCATTCAATTTTTTTAATGTTTGAAATCCTAACTTTTTTTAATACTTTGCTATATACTAGAGAACTATAGTGTGATGAAAGTTATTGAATAAAAAATGGGGGTCACCGTGCTCGTTTTCGATTTATTTTGAGAAAACTTCAGTTACACTTGAAATATTTAACGATTTCCAATGGTCTCCAATGTGCGCGAGCTCGATGGCGTAAGTTAGCGCGCGCTCGTCAACTAAAATTTTATTCAGAATCGTGCGCAGTAGAGCGTGCGCAATGCAATTCAAGGGAATCACCTTAATTTAGCTGAAACTTCATTGAATAATTCTTCAAGGGTCTAATAATAACTGGTTAAAATCTTTTTTCGATATTCCAGAGGGAAGTACTATATTTTCATGAATCTTTAGAGGTGTCAGTGACGTCATCTACTCAACCCAACATTCAGCTCCATACATTTCTTTGTATTTTGTGAGTCAAAATATCTCAATGTTTTTTTCGGATAACAGCTCTGCATTGAAGACAACTGGTCAGACAATCAATCCTAAGCACAAATAATGTAAGAAAACTCCTTCACCCAAACTTTTAGCTTCATAGAAATAAAATAATTCAAGAAACTAAACACAAAGAAATGTATGGAGCGAATCTGTGTTGATTGTTAGGGTTGAGTAGATGACCTCACTGACACTTCTAAAGATTCATAAAAATGTAATACTTCCCATAGGAATTTTGAGAAAACACATTAACCAGTAATTGTATGGCTCTTTGAGATTATTTCAGTGAAGTTTCAGCTAAATTAAACTTCGATCGATTTTCGTCTAAGTAGCACTTTAAAAAATGCCAAGTAGAGAATTGAATATCCATAAATGTTGAGGAAACCAAATGAAATGTTCGACGTTGTACTAATTACTCCTTAGATAGTCTCCTCTTACCGGTTCTAAGGTTCCAAGGTTTTTATTTTCCCAGCACACAATATTTTAAATCACAAATACATAATCTGAATAAATAGTGGAAGGTTGCAGGAGAACAACCTTAATATAGAGGATCTTGCAACCCATAGAAAGTGTCAAGTATGTGTAGCAGCAGATAGACAGCAAAGTGTACTATATATTGAAGGGTTAATATAGAGGATCCTGCAACCCATAGAAAGTGTCAAGTATGTGTAACAGCAGATAGACAGCAAAGTGAACTATATATTGAAGGGTTAATATAGAGGATCCTGCAACCCATAGAAAGTGTCAAGTATGTGTAACAGCAGATAGACAGCAAAGTGTACTATATATTGAAGGGTTAATATAGAGGATCCTGCAATCCATAGAAAGTGTCAAGTATGTGTAACAGCAGATAGACAGCAAAGTGTACCGTATATATTGAAGGATTAATATAGAGGATCCTGCAACCCATATAAAGTGTCAAGTATGTGTAACAGCAGATAGACAGCAAAGTGAACTATATATTGAAGGGTTAATATAGAGGATCCTGCAACCCATAGAAAGTGTCAAGTATGTGTAACAGCAGATAGACAGCAAAGTGAACTATATATTGAAGGGTTAATATAAAGGATCCTGCAACCCATAGAAAGTGTCAAGTATGTGTAACAGCAGATAGACAGCAAAGTGAACTATATATTGAAAGGTTAATATAGAGGATCCTGCAACCCATATAAAGTGTCAAGTATGTGTAACAGCAGATAGACAGCAAAGTGAACTATATATTGAAGGGTTAATATAAAGGATCCTGCAACCCATAGAAAGTGTCAAGTATGTGTAACAGCAGATAGACAGCAAAGTGAACTATATATTGAAGGGTTAATATAAAGGATCCTGCAACCCATAGAAAGTGTCAAGTATGTGTAACAGCAGATAGACAGCAAAGTGTACTATATATTGAAGGGTTAATATAAAGGATCCTGCAACCCATAGAAAGTGTCAAGTAGGTGTAACAGCAGATAAACAGCAAAGTAAACTATATATTGAAGGGTTAATATAAAGGATCCTGCAACCCATGGAAAGTGTCAAGTATGTGTAACAGCAGCTAGACAGCAAAGTGAACTATATATTGAAGGGTTAATATAAAGGATCCTGCAACCCATAGAAAGTGTCAAGTGTGTGTAACAGCAGACATACAGGAAAGTGACCTATATATTGAAGGGTTAATATAAAGGATCCTGCAACCCATAGAAAGTGTCAAGTATGTGTAACAGCAGATAGACAGCAAAGTGTACTATATATTGAAGGGTTAATATAAAGGATCCTGCAACCCATAGAAAGTGTCAAGTATGTGTAACAGCAGATAGGCAGCAAAGTGAACTATGTATTGAAGGGTTAATATAAAGGATCCTGCAACCCATAGAAAGTGTCAAGTGTGTGTAACAGCAGATAGGCAGCAAAGTGACCTATATATTGTAGGGTTAATATAAAGGATCCTACAACCCATAGAAAGTGTCAAGTATGTGTAACAGCAGATAGGCAGCAAAGTGAACTATATATTGAAGGGTTAATATAAAGGATCCTGCAACCCATAGAAAGTGTCAAGTATGTGTAACAGCAGATAGGCAGCAAAGTGAACTATGTATTGAAGGGTTGATATAAAGGATCCTGCAACCCATAGAAAGTGTCAAGTATGTGTAACAGCAGCTAGACAGCAAAGTGAACTATATATTGAAGGGTTGATATAAAGGATCCTTTAACCCATAGAAAGTGTCAAGTATGTGTAACAGCAGATAGACAGCAAAGTGTACTATATATTGAAGGGTTGATATAAAGGATCCTGCAACCCATAGAAAGTATCAAGTATGTGTAACAGCAGATAGACAGCAAAGTGAACTATATATTGAAGGGTTGATATAAAGGATCCTGCAACCCATAGAAAGTGTCAAGTATGTGTAACAGCAGCTAGACAGCAAAGTGTACTATATATTGAAGGGTTGATATAAAGGATCCTGCAACCCATAGAAAGTATCAAGTATGTGTAACAGCAGACATACAGCAAAGTGTACTATATATTGAAGGGTTGATATAAAGGATCCTGCAACCCATAGAAAGTATCAAGTATGTGTAACAGCAGATAGACAGCAAAGTGAACTATATATTGAAGGGTTGATATAAAGGATCCTGCAACCCATAGAAAGTGTCAAGTATGTGTAACAGCAGCTAGACAGCAAAGTGTACTATATATTGAAGGGTTGATATAAAGGATCCTGCAACCCATAGAAAGTATCAAGTATGTGTAACAGCAGACATACAGCAAAGTGTACTATATATTGAAGGGTCGATATAAAGGATCCTGCAACCCATAGAAAGTGTCAAGTATGTGTAACAGCAGATAGACAGCAAAGTGTGTTGGTTTTGAAACGTGATGTCTTTAATTAGTATAAACAGAACGTAAGGATTAGATATCCCTGATTGATTGATTGATTATCAAGTTAACAAGATTAAAGTAGTAGGGCTAGGCCTACCACCCTATCTCGCTATTTCCGTTAGAAACGCCTAGAGGCACGACTCACGCAACCTCAGGCACGTTTTCCCCACTATAAAATTAAGCGGTCCATAGAGAATATTTAGTTTTTAGTGTATACGCTACAGTGTTGGCAACTTTGGTTTTGGACCATATTCTATCTACGCTAAACTCTCAAACCGCTATCATTTGGTGCATGTGTAGACCAAAAGTAAGTACAGTAATTAGTTCCTTTATATATTTATAAGCTAGCTCAGTTAAGTTAAGTTAAGATCGTTGGAAAACGTATATAAATTCAAGAACGAGTTATATGTAATCACGCTATCTTAGATCAAGTACGTTTAATATGCCAATGTTAGAGAAACTTGTTAATCGGATTTATTACTCAACACTTATTCAACATTCGTATTCTCGAATTGTTATTGATTATGCTAGCAAGTTGAAGTCGACATTATCTTCATTTTGTATGCAATGATTTGCTATCTATCTTATGGCAGTTATACGTATATCTTTATCGCATTTATGTTTGTAAGGATTTATGTCACGTTATATGCAATTGCTAACGCGTATGTATGCGACACTCGTTTTCTCGTCATTCGCTACCGAAGCGAACCGTGTGGCCTGCAAACGCACGCAAACATTGATTCATGTAATTACCTCATGTTATATTGTATGATCTACTAGTTTTACATCTAGGATTGTAATTATCTTATTTCAGTTCGAACCGTCAAAGGTTTCCCATCAAATCGTCAAATATCGTCATATCACCGAATCGTGTTATCGTTGAATTCATCTATCGTCAATCTATCAGCTACTCATCATTGTAGAGACATTGAACATTGATCAATAAACCTTGTTACCACTCAATTCTGTCGAGTTCGAAAACTATTCTGTGCACCAAGTCTACCCTAGTGTGATCCGTTTGGAAATCGTGCTAATCAACAATTCTATAGTCCTTACGAATTACAAAGTGTACTATATATTGAAGGGTTAATATAAAGGATCCTGCAACCCATAGAAAGTGTCAAGTATGTGTAACAGCAGATAGACAGCAAAGTGTACTATATATTGAAGGGTTAATATAGAGGATCCTGCAACCCATAGAAAGTGTCAAGTATGTGTAACAGCAGATAGACAGCAAAGTGAACTATATATTGAAGGGTTAATATAAAAGATCCTGCAACCCATAGAAAGTGTCAAGTATGTGTAACAGCAGATAGGCAGCAAAGTGAACTATGTATTGAAGGGTTAATATAAAGGATCCTGCAACCCATAGAAAGTGTCAAGTATGTGTAACAGCAGATAGACAGCAAAGTGAACTATATATTGAAGGGTTAATATAAAGGATCCTTTAACCCATAGAAAGTGTCAAGTATGTGTAACAGCAGATAGACAGCAAAGTGTACTATATATTGAAGGGTTAATATAAAGGATCCTGCAACCCATAGAAAGTATCAAGTATGTGTAACAGCAGATAGACAGCAAAGTGTACTATATATTGAAGGGTTGATATAAAGGATCCTGCAACCCATAGAAAGTGTCAAGTATGTGTAACAGCAGCTAGACAGCAAAGTGTACTATATATTGAAGGGTTGATATAAAGGATCCTGCAACCCATAGAAAGTATCAAGTATGTGTAACAGCAGATAGACAGCAAAGTGTACTATATATTGAAGGGTTGATATAAAGGATCCTGCAACCCATAGAAAGTGTCAAGTATGTGTAACAGCAGCTAGACAGCAAAGTGTACTATATATTGAAGGGTTGATATAAAGGATCCTGCAACCCATAGAAAGTATCAAGTATGTGTAACAGCAGATAGACAGCAAAGTGAACTATATATTGAAGGGTTAATAATAAGGATCCTGCAACCCATAGAAAGTGTCAAGTATGTGTAACAGCAGCTAGACAGCAAAGTGTACTATATATTATATATTATATTTGCATAGAGATTGACAGAAAGCATAATTACGACAAATTACAAATGATTTCCAAAGCCATAGGGACATTTCCTATTGAGATAGAGAGATTTCTTAAATTGCTTTTTAAAACTTTTTAACGATTCATTGTTTTTGATTTCAAGTGGTACTTCATTCCAATTTGTTACTACCGCATATTTCACACCAAACTTGACATAGTTTAAGGTGGTTCCCGCGTAATGAATGACCGGTTTGCCATATTTTTTAACTCGATCGCTCCGCGTCAATATTGATTGGATTTTATTGTGCTTAACACAAAAACTAATTCAACTATTCTGCCTTTGGACGGTGTATTCAAAATTATTATAAGTAATACCATGACAAGAGGGAAATTAGTGATTTGTAATACCATGATCACCGAGGAAATAAAGTAAAATATAGTTCACTTTGCATAACTTAGAGCAGTACGAACTACAATATTTTTCTCAAAGAGCGTTGATTACACCACACTCTGGAGTATTTAGAAATTGTGATGCTTTGTTTCATTTGTACAATGATCGAGTATTTTTTCAAAAATCATGGCGGAGAGTTGTTTTGCCTTTTTAAAAGACGCAGAAGTTGACCAATCAAGGGAAAGTGCCCGAAAATACGAAAAAAAACCTTCATGGTGTGCTAACGTTTAGTAAGCAATGGGAAAAGGCAAGAAATAAAGAGTTCCAAGATTTTAGTCCAGAAAAGAAAGAATTCCGGTCTTTGCATATGCGCTGCTCATGCGCAGAGTCGAGGACATAGCATCCCACATGTGTTTAATAGACGCTTGAGTAACTTGGAGTAGAGCCAGCTTTATCCATTGTCTAATTTTCCCGCCGGGAAAATTAGACAATGGATTTCTGTGAAGTTTGTCTTACTAAATTTCCCCGTCGGTAAATTGGAGAAGGGAGATTTAGTGGTTTGTATGTCCCTGGAAGGACAAAGGAAACCGAGGCGATCATGGTATTATCATTGTAAGACGCGTTTGTGAATGCCAGCTGATATTCAAACGACACTATTTTTACTAAATCTGCCGCCAAGCGTTATTCCCTCGTACGATTTTTTTAAACTTCGTGAACGGCCTTTTAAGGTCCCTAGTATATGTTCTGACGAGGTAAGAAGGAAATTGTTCGAGCCGAAATCACGTAACAACCGACAGGTCCAAATATTAACAACAAAAATATGAACTGGTGATTTCGGCTCGATCAATTTACTTCTTACCTCGTCAGAACATTACTAGGGACCTTAAAAGGCCGTTCACGAAGTTTAAAAAAGTCGTACGAGGGAATAACGCTTGGCAGTGGTATTAGTTAAAATAGTGTCGTTTGAATATCAGCTGGCATTCACAAATGCTGCTTACAATGATAATTTTGAATACACCGTCCAAAAGCAAATAAAATCGAAGCAATATTGACGCGGAGCGAGCAAGTTTAAAAGTACGGCAAACCGGTCATTCATTATGCGGGAACCACCTTAAGGTAATTGCTTAGTTTTGCACTGCGCAATTCTACTGCGCATATATTATATAGCGTGATGTATTGCATGATCTATTACGTGAAATAATAATTTGGTGTTGAAAAACACCGCATAGCAACCGAAAATATGGATTGTGGATTAAAAAAGAACAAGAATGGGGAAAAAATGTCAAGAAAGTGGAGGATTATGTTGTGTTTTTGAATAAAATTCTAGTTGAAGAGCGCGCGCTAACTTACGCCATCGAGCGCGCGCTGGGTTTTAACTAAACAAATTTGTTAAGGATCACTCAGGGAAAGTCTTCAAACCGATTTTTCTCCGAACGAAGCACAGTGACCATCAATTTTTATTGTATATTTTATTTACACTACCGATTTCACATCTTTTGTGAAAAAAAAAAATCAATTGGGGAAGTCAATTTTTTTTCGCGTTTTCCGTGTCATTTTCTCGATTTGCATACGAAGATGGAAGGAAATTCAGTCATTCCTTTGTCAAAACCCGGCTTGTAAATGACTCAATTGGCAAAATTGTTATGCAATTTTCGGTACATCACCTTTGTTGAACTGGTGTGATTGAAAAAATGGTAAATCGGTTGCAGAAAAGCACTTCCACAATTTTTTTGAGCCATTTTAACACCGTGATTGATTGTTTTGAGTCGATTTTGCTTATACCGCATGGTCTATTCTGACCAATATTACTGAAACAAGCGCGGTGACCCCCATTTTTTTTACCTTTCTGACAATAAAAACTCAAAAATAATTCACCTGCAAAATTTCAGCGATTTTTCAATTGGGGAAGATATACTGAGGAATTACCTTAAGTTTCGACCTGGCAAAAACAAGTTTCTGTTTGATTTAGAGCTTATAAACAAAATAAATCTCCAAATTCTAAAGCGATGTCTAAAGACGAATCTACACTAGCAAATTTTCCTTGACAAGTTTTCCTTGACAAGGAAGACTTGCTCGTGTAGACGACAAAAACAGTCGCCAATTTTTCCTTGTCAATGAAAACTTGCTCGTGTAGATGACAAAAAAACTTGTTCGTGTAGATGCGGCTTTACCCTCAAAAGTGCTCGCGTCCGTTTACGAGAATGTTCGCTTATGCGAATGTATAAATACAGCGTTTCACTTTGAGTTCAACCCGGGGTTTGGAGAATCTTCCTTTACGGATCTGTCCGTTTGCGAGTATCCGTACAGAGAACTTCGACTGTCTTATGATAAATCTACTCACTTATGAGTTTTTCTGGGTTTATTTTGTTAGACTATCAAAGCAACAGACATCTCTACTGTGCGTAAACTGGCGAAGCCACCACATCTGATCATGCGCATTATGGACTGTGTACTTCTACTATTCCGACGAAACATTGGGCAGGTAGTGTTTGATCCTGAAAAGGTTTTTTTAACGCCCAACTGGAGTGAAGCCCAGAAGGTAAGCTGTACTGTGTAAGCATAGTTGAATACTCCAGTTTCGAGTTGTTTAGACACCGCTGTACTCCTTGACAAAAGACGCATTTGCTCAGGCTAAGCCTCAATTCAGTGTAAATTATACACACATACCGACGAGAACACGAAAAAGTGTTGACATTGGACAATAGAAACCATTTTTTATTGCACGGGTTATTCTCTGGATTGAGGCTAAAGGCCTTGTTACACGGTGAAACTTTTTCGTGAAACTGTTTCGTGAAACAGTGCGAGACAGGTTTCACCAAGAGTTTCACCGTGTAACATGGTCGTTTTCAAGAAACTTTTTCGGATTTGCGTTGCGAGACAGTTTCATGAAAAGTAGAACGAATTCGTGAAACTCGAAGCAAAAACGTTTCAACAAGGCCTTTTTCGTGAAACTTTTTCGTGAAACAGTGCGAGACAGTTTCACCGTGTGACACGTTTGCTGAAACTCGTTGTGAAATTCTGTTCACCAGCCTCCCTCGATATAATTATTTCTAGTGCCATGCGCTTTATCGAAACCGGTCAGGCCACAGGCAGCCCAAGCTGTGATCTTGTGAATAATTGTAGAGAATGTATGTAGAATTACAAAATAACGTACAATGGCACTTACGTTGTCAATAAAGGACTGGAAATTCACCACAGTGTTGATAATTTACTGTTCTATTGCCCTGATGTGTTAGTTAGTTGGCCTCAGTTCTCTTCCTTTACAGAGTAAGGGAGAAAAAAAAAACCGGCCTAAAACGCCAAACTAACACATCAGGGCAACAGAACAGTAAATTATCAACACTGTGGTGAATTGTCAGTCCTTTATTGACAACGTAAGTGCCATTGTACGTTATTTTGTAATTCTACATACATTCTCTACAATTATTCACAAGATCACAGCTTGGGCTGCCTGTGATCAGGCGCGCGAAAAATTAAAACATGGCGCGGACGATGGAAGAAAACGTGCTCTTGCCGTTTTAATGATAGTAGAGGCCATGGAGGATGACGAAACTGAACCAGTTGTACAACAGAGCAAGCGTATTAACTGGGTACGATCGTGGATAGGAAGGAGAGCGACGAGGGGAGCTTAATAAGCTCTTTTATCAGTTGATGATAATATCATCAACTGATAAAAGAGTTAGAGCTCGAAGATGAAGTAGCCTACAGAGATTTATTTCGTATGAATGGACAGAAATTCAAGTTTATTGTGGACAATGTAGGAGAATCTTCTTTTTTTTCTTTTTCACCTATTTCTCTCTCGAGCTCTCTTGATCCAGCTTCGGAAAGCTCGTCTTCTTCGCTGTCGATATTGCTACTCTCTTCCATGTCGTCCGCCATTTTGAATTTGACTACCGTACACAGACCGCTGAGCGCCCTGAGTTAATTTATGGACTTTCCAACATTGCCGGGTTTCATATCGTGAGAGACTGGGTACGAACCCTAAATATTGTGATAATCAACACAAGACCCACATAGCCAGAAAGAGCACATCGAGTTAAGCAAAAACCCAAAGTTTGGTGTTAATCGGGTCAATATTGAACGACTTACGGCCATTCAAATATGCTAGAATTTACAAAGAAATGTATGGAGCAGCGGACAGTTGTCCGGCAATCCGGAAACTTTTTTGCTTCGAGTTTCACGAAAAAGTAGAACGAAGTTCTACTTTTCATGAAACTGTCTCGCAACGCAAATTATAAAACGTTTCCTGAAAACGACCATGTTACACGGTGAAACTCTTGGTGAAACCTGTCTCGCACTGTTTCACGAAACAGTTTCACGAAAAAGTTTCACCGTGTAACAAGGCCTTTAAACCAGCTATTGCACCGTGTAACACACCTCGTGAAACTTGTTTCAGCAAACATGTTACACGGTGAAACTGTCTCGCATCGTTTCACGAAAAAGTTTCACGAAAAAGTTTCACCGTGTAACAAGGCCTTTAGCCTGAGCAAACGCGTCTTTTGTGAAGGTGTACAGCGGTGTCTAAACAACTAGAAACGGGAGTATTACGAGTCTTCCGCATAGCTCAACTGGCTCGGCTGTCAACGATAGTATTCTCAGCCTGAAATGTAAGTTTAAAAGTTGTTCCAGTTGACGTTGTCTTTGAGTTGTTGCTGTCTGGATATTTTTGATTAGTTGTTGGTACTTCTATATAGCAATAGGCGACTTGCACTAAGAGGTCACGTGACCCCAACCCCCTTAAATAGAACATCAGTGTCAAAGCCGTGAACTCCAGAAACGAAAAGAGCAGCTCGAAATTAGTAAAAGGGCGAAGTTTCAGCTCATAGCATATGACAGAGGAGAAATGACATTAAAAATAAAATCGAACGTTTCAGAAGATTTTGTTTGGAAAATAATGCATTGGATGGCAAGAGCCGTGCCATTTTCCAAACAAAAATCTTAGAAAACGATTGATTTTACTTTTTTAGTCATTTCTCCTGTCAAACATTATGCGCTAAAACGTCGCCCTTTTGCTAATTTCGAGCTGCTCTTTTCATTTCTGGAGTTCATTTTGACACTGTGCAAGTCGTGCAAGTCGCCTATTCAGGGGCGTAGCGTACATATACGCACGTACGCACGTACGTACAATTTAAAATCCTTAAAATATAAATATTATAAAAACATAAAAAGAAAAAAGAAAAAAGAAATCTAAGACCAAATCTTAACAGCTGACTCAGTGTAAACTTCCTGGAAACTACTCTCACCGCTCGTCAAAGTTATCTGCAGCGACGTAGTCGTCTCTCGACCAGTGAAATTCCCGGAAAAAACATGTAGCAGCCCCAGTGAACAGTCTCTCAAACAAAATAAATACCAAAAAAACCGGCTTCGCCTATCGGGTTGTTATATCGCTAATAGACCTCGGTAACAGTATATAAGCCGTTTATATAAATCCTATACATAAATCCCAAAAAAACTGAGTGATAGATGCATTTTACTATGTATTTATGTAGCGAGAAAGTCCGCTGGAAAACGAAGAAAATGGTATTTCCAAGACTCTAGAATTCTAAATTTCCAGGGGGGGGCATGCCCCCTCACCCCCCTAGAAAATCACGCCTTCCGCGCTCGTTGCTCTGTGCGTACATTGCAATAAAAGCACGCTACGCCCCTGCTATTGAAGTTACTGCTGCTACTGTTATTGTTGTTGCTGCTATATCAGTGGCTCTTACTGCTGTTGCTGTTACTGCTGGTACTACTATTGTCGTAGATGCTGACTGCTTCTGATATTGTTGCTGTTGCTGCTATATATTTAGCTGGTACTGTTATTGCTGGTACTACTATTGTCGTAGATGCTGACTGCTTCTGATATTGTTGCTGTTGCTGCTATATATTTAGCTGGTACTGTTATTGCTGGTACTACTATTGTCGTAGATGCTGACTGCTTCTGATATTGTTGCTGTTGCTGCTATATATTTAGCTGGTACTGTTATTGCTGGTACTACTATTGTCGTAGATGCTGACTGCTTCTGATATTGTTGCTGTTGCTGCTATATATTTAGCTGGTTCTGTTATTGCTGTTATTACTCTTGTCGTAGGACCCTACTGAAAATGTGACGTGGGTCCCCCTGTTTATAGAACTATATTCTTATTATCAATCTTATTTTTATTATCATTTATCATTATTATTATCAACATCATCATCTCTTACGCACTTTGTTATAAAGTAATGGCTTCTCTTCTCTCACTATGCAAACAGCTAATGGGTTCGTCAGGTTTCCTGCAAACACTCATGAACTTTCCCAAAGATTCAATCAACGAAGAAGCTGTTGAACTCTTGCAGCCATATTTGCAAATGCCAGACTACAACATGGAGACAGCAAAGAAGGTACATACATAAACAGCTTTCACATGCAACCAGTTTACAATACCCAACCTACTGGAAACCAGCAAACGATTCACTGGAAAGAACGCGGGACGATCTTCAATCTTTGGAACATTTTAATTCTCAAAGTTTTCGACTTTCCAAGGTTTGAAAATTCATTGGACATTGAATTTCTAACGAATTTCCAATGAATTTCTAACAAATTTCTAACGAATTTCCAATGAATTTCCAATGAATTTCTAACGAATTTCCAATGAATTTCCAATGAATTTCTAACGAATTTCCAATGAATTTCCAATGAATTTCCAATGAATTTCTAACGAATTTCCAATGAATTTCCAATGAATTTCTAACGAATTTCCAATGAATTTCTAACGAATTTTCAATGAATTTCCAATGAATTCTTTTTGAATTTCTGTGTATAATAAAGTTTATTATTATTATTATCATTATTATTAATTTCTAACGAATTTCTAACGAATTTTCAATGAATTTCTAACGAATTTCCAATGAATTTCTAACGAATTTCCAATGAATTTCTAACGAATTTCCAATTAATTTCTAACGAATTTCCAATTAATTTCTAGCGAATTTCCAATTAATTTCTAACAAATACCTAGAACGACAATAGAACAATAGCCAGGACTTTTGTGCAGCTACACGAAGACCTGACCGCAATCTTTGACCTTTTCGATTGGCGAGGTGTTTTGCGATCCATCGTTTTCTCTCTGAAGGGCCGTTTACACGGGCGACTTTATCGGCGATTTTGTCGGCGATTCAGTATCGGCGATTTGCTGCAATTTCGAACATGCTCCAAATTTTGTGCAACTTCGCGGCGATAAAATCGTCGACAAAATCGCCCGTGTAAACGGCCCTTGACGATGACTTCTCTCTGTTGTAATAGGTTTGTGGTAATGTTGCTGGCTTGTCATCATGGACCATTGCCATGGCTTTTTTCTATGGTGTCAACAAAGAAGTCTTGCCTCTGAAGGTATGAAACACCCACTGCAATACAGAAAAAAAATCCGGTTATAAGGTCCCCCCGGATATAACCAGCCACTCTACTTTTCTTTGTTTCCTTCAGTTAATATAATTACTTTCGCAGGACAATGTACAGCTGCAAAGAATACATTAGGATGTTGCATAATGTGACCCTGCAAACACAATGGCTTCATGGAAATCATTGCAAATATAATGAGGGTTTATCATGTCATTTCAAAACTCATAGGACAAAAAATGATTATCATAGCTGGAAAGAGCTCGTTGAAATGAGTAAAAATGTCAAGTTTGGAAAAGATCGCTTCACAAATTGCGAAGATATGAATTTTCAAAAATCGAAATTTTGTATGAAAACCTTTGGAAATTTACCCTGGTAGGCAACTTTGCCTCCAACAAAGGTTTTCATACAAAATTCCGATTTTTGAAAATTCATCTCTTCGCAATTTGTGAAGCGATCTTTTCCAAACTTCACATTTTTACTCATTTCAACGAGCCCTTTCCAGCTATGATAATCATTTGTTTGTCCTATGTCTCCTATAAGTTTTGAATTTGAAATTACGTGATAAACCCTCATTCGCTTAGCTCTAGCAAACGACAAGGTCATAACAACATCAATAAACCAAGAACCACCTGAATACACAGCGAAGTTTACTGATATCACAGAAAGAGAAACACGATTTGAATATAGTAGGCCTGCCAGTACATGTAAATAACCCCCCTGACCACGTGCGTGCTCCAAAAGCACACCAGAATACATAGAGGTTATTAGTCGGTTAAGCATCTAATACGGCTGTGTATTTTTACAAGTCATTTGGTATTTTGGCGAGCCTTTAGGCGAGCCAAAATACATGACGAGTAAAAATTCACAGCCGTATTAGATGCTTAACCGACTAATAAGTTGTTTATTATATATTTTATATATTTTGTCAAAGAAACTAGCTATTTTGGTGAAAGAAAAACAACAAATTACAGTGAAATTTCTGTACGAGCGCGCGCTAGCCAAAACTGTCAATTTCTCGCACGCTGATTGGTTAATTTTCATCACACGATTCTGCATGAATGATTGGAAAGCCAGTTTGAAGTAACTACCCAAAATACGGTCCCATATTTCGCGCGTTCTTGTGCATATTTCGTGCGTTCTTTGACAAAAAATATAATAAACTAGATTACAGAACTTTGTCCAAATTATCACGTGACTTCATTTATCCAATTCCAGGCGAACCTCATTATTCAAGAAGCTCGTCATAAAGTTGCCATGGCAGATCTTAACAAAGCACAATCTCAACTCGATGATAAACAGAAAGAGCTAGACGCGGTGCAGGCTATGTACGATGCGGCTGTCAGTGAGAAACAGGTACTACAGTCAAACCTCTATTAAGCGGTAACCCTCGGGACATTGCCAACTGACCGCTTAATAGAGGTGACTGCTTTATAAAGGTCAAGTTTACAGTAAGTATGGGGACCGATTTCCGGGAATTTGAGTGAAAGTGACAGCTTAATAGAGGGTGACCGCTTAACAGAGGGCCGCTTAATAGAGGTTTGACTGTATAATAATAAATAATAATAATAAATCGGTTCTTATATAGTGCATTTCACATTGTCTCAATGCGCTTTACAACCGATGGTTTTGTTTTATTCTCGGCTCATCCCCTGTTCAGCGAACTCCCCATGTAATGCCACTGTTCAAAGTAAGACTGGCTGTATACCAGGCAGAGTGGCTTGGAAATGGGAACATTCATTGCATTGATGCACTGCACTGCATGAATTTCCATGCCAATAGACCTTTTTACCGATACGGCGGCCATCTTGAATTATGGGATGCCCAGGGGGCAAGCTAGTAACCATTTGGCCATGAAAAACTACGAAAACCTAATTTAAAGCAATGAATTTGTACAAAATTATACAACAATACACAACACATGTAGATAGTAAGCCATACAACACTATGGTTAGAGTGAAATAGAAAAATAATATATTGACGCGACTCCACATGTACAGTTTTTGGGTCATTTGCACCCTGAGCATCCCATAATGTATTGGGGTAAGGTCGCAGCTCTTAGAAGGTCTAGTCCAATTGCTTCAATACTATTAGAGTAAAACAATGGAACCCAAACCATAGAACGAGTAGATAATGAATTATATTGTTTGTATTATCCAATCACAACAGATCTTGTAAGCAGCTGCGAAGCATACCTGTTTTAGCCAAATCAATAGAATCCAAAATGGCGGCCGTATCGGTAAAAAGGTATATTCGCTCATTCATTCTGCATTCATCAGTATCATCTGTTGTTTTGTAGACATTACTAGATGATGCAGAATCCTGTAAGAACAAAATGGTTGCCGCGTCAGCCCTCATTAATGGGCTTGGAGGCGAGAAAGTAAGGTGGACTGAACAGAGCAGAGAATTCCAATCGCAAATTGGACGGTAAAAGCTTTAGAGATCATATTACTGTTGGTAGTTATATCACCTTCGGCTTGTTTTGCTTGTGGTAGAAATGTATTGATGGAGCCGTTGGCTTACTGTGTTGGTCTAAATCTAACGTGGTCTGTTTACATTACATTGAACCATTACAGTACATATTGAACCGGAGAGACGTAAGAACCCACACCACTGTTCGACTAAGAGTAGGGCACGAAGTTCCCGGTGTGTGTGGCCATGGTCTAACCTACTGACTTAGAAAAAGGCCAGATTGGAAAAAAGACATTGTCTTTATCTGTTACCCAAAAATAGTTATTATTAGTTATTGTTGTTGGTCAACGTGGTCTGTTTTTGGTGGTGTTAGCAAAAGCGTTGTTGGTGATAAGGATGATAGTGATGACGGCGATGTGATGGTGATGACATGTGTCATTGATTATGCCGTGGTTATTAGCCATTACCAAAACGAGCAGGAGACTGGGACCAAGTCCGTGAAACTAATTCAATAAGAAACTAGCAAAAGTGGGCATCATTTTCTGAGAGATCAAACTTAGCTAGTCTGGAAAGTTTGGTGAACTTCGGCTTATTATTTACGATGCTAGAGGGCATCAAATATGTCTATTTTCCCATACAAACTTTGTAAATTTTTGACGTTGTCCAGCCAAACCATACATTCACTGTAAAATTTTGGCTGGACAACACAATTTCAAAAGTTTATAATTCCGACAGAATTCATTCAAATCACATCACACTTTGCACAGATGTTAATTTCAACACGCTGTTTCATGTCATAAACTTAATTTCATACGGATTGCATTAATTCTAAAAAACTCGTTCCCAGTCTCCTGCTCGTTTAGGTAATGGCTAATTGTCACACTTTACGCGCTATTCATGTTACCATTTTCAGACTGGTTGGTGATGTGTTGCTTGCAACTGGCTTTCTCTCCTACTCGGGGCCGTTCAACCAGACCTTCCGTACTCTCCTGTTAGATCGCTGGCAGAAAGAAATGATGGACAACAAGATCCCATTTACTAATAATCTCAACTTGACATCCATGTTGACGGACGGCGCTACTGTAAGTTCTCGACCTTTTCACAGTTTGCTTGGGCTTCGGTTGGATTCTATATCTCTGTATTTATAGGTTGGTGAGTGGAATCTACAAGGCCTGCCCAGTGACGAACTTTCCATTCAAAATGGCATCATTGTCACCAAGGCGACACGATATCCGCTGCTTATTGACCCACAGACTCAAGGCAAATCTTGGCTACTGAACAGAGAAAAGAACAACGAACTTCAGGTACACAAATCATCGCAACCACTATGCTGCTGTCGAAGACGAAATAAGGTCTCTCCTGAAGACATTTCTCATCGTACATTGTATTTTTTGAGGACGCTGTTTTGTCTTGCCTTTTGCGCTTCTTACGATTAATGAGCACCATATCAGTCCACCATAGGACTTGATTGTCTTTATAAGAAAACCACTCGGTATACGACTCGATTTGGTATGTTTTCAAATGCTTAGATTGCCTGTCAGGTATATGCACATGTGTTTTATGCTTTAGGCTACATGTAAATCAATGCTATCATGAGATTGTCTATTTCTTTTTAGTAGGAACCAACTTGCATGCTATCACGAATCCTGAAATCTGATTGACTAACGTACTCACTATTGACTCGTAGAAAACTCGGACTCGTAGTCTAATTGTTAATTAGTACATGAATCGGCGAGTGAAAGACTACGCAACGCAAACACTCTTGTACGACCATGATTTAACTTTCTAATGTTGGTTTTTAGCATCGGCGATTGCTTTAAAATTGGGTTGTAGAAGACCGCACACCCACGATTAAGCCCCATGTCGTATAGTGCGCCCGGATTTATATTTTGGCACACGAATTATTCTTGTAATCAAAGAAGTCCAAGGAACGGATATGGTCTTTTTTCAGTATGAAGTGTATAGTATAGGTAATAACATGGTTTGTAGTGATGTTTGGGATAAGTACCACGAGTGATATTTCAAAAGTAACAAATTTCACGTACGCTGAAATACCACTCCTCTCAGCCAATCGAATTGCAGGATTTTCTTAGGTCATGTTATAAATATCCCTAATATCCAATCATATTGTATTTCTATGGCGATAGGTGACTGCTCTAAACCACAAGTACTTTCGTAATCACCTTGAGGATGCCCTGTCACTTGGTCGTCCATTGTTGATTGAAGACGTGGGTGAGGAGCTTGATCCTGCACTCGATAACGTGCTGGAGAAAAACTTCATCAAGTCTGGCTCAACCTTTAAGGTTCATATACCCCTATTTCAAAAATTGTTGAGGACATCAGTCCATAGGCAATAGGTTATAGGTCGTTGCAAGACCAAACTGCATTATGGTAACAGCTGGAATGGCATGTATGCCAGAAATATTTCATAAAATTCGATTCAAAATGTGTCTTGGTCTGTTGCCGATGGAAATAGCTATGATAATTATCATATAGGCTTTCATACGTTTTTGGCCATTCAAGCTGTTACCATAATGCAGTTCGGTCTTGCAACGACGTATAACCTATTGCCTATGGACTGATGTCTACGACAACCTTTTTTGAAATAGGTGTATATATTACACGATTGCTTATGATACTGGCTTCTAGCGATAATACGTTATCAATAAACCTGTATTTCCAGGGGCGGATCCAGGGGGGGCATGGGGGGCCGGTGCCCCCTCCCCCCCCCCCCTTTGAGTTGGGCCCGATACATATTCGCCCACGAATTTGATGCCCAGAATGGATGGAAATTGCATTTTCGAGCTTCTAGATTTCAAAATTTTCTGGGGGGCATGCCCCCACACCCCCCTAGAAGAAAGGGTCTTACGGCCTCTTAGTGGTGCACCCCCCTTTCAAAATCTCTAGATCCGCCCCTGATTTCTGTTAGCTTTAGAGTAAAGGAATGATGCAGATGATGATACATGTACCTGATGATCATTGTGATGATGATAATAATAATGATGATGATGATGATGATGATGATAAAAAAAGTGATGATGATGAAAAAAATGGCGGTCCCGTCTCTCCACACTCCATTACATTGCAACGGAGGGACGTAAAAGAACCCACACCACTGTTCGACTAAGAGTAGGGCACGAAGTTCCCGGCGTGTGTGGCCTGACATATACCACTAAGTGTCCCCGATTAGTGGGGCACTTCGTTGTGCTCTGCTAGAAGACTTTGACACTCAAATAAAGTTGTTAGTTATTATTATATTATGATTGTGGTAGTGGCGATGTAAGCTGCGGTGATGTAATAATGGTGTTGGAGATAATGATGATGACAACGATGGTGATGCTGATGGTCAGTGCTGATGATGATAATAGTTGGACACTCAAATAAAGTTGTTGTTTATTGTTATATTATGATTGTGGTAGTGGCGCTGTAAGCTACAATGATGTAATAATGGTGTTGGAAATAATGATGATGACGATGGTCAGCACTGATGGTCACAATGTTCTTACTAGGTTAAAGTTGGTGACAAAGAGTGTGACGTAATGAGTGGATTCAGAATGTACATTACCACGAAACTTGGAAACCCTGCTTACACACCAGAGGTATACAGTGGACGGAATCCTATATGAGAAAAACTTGACTAATATCACTGCTACCCACGTAGATATCAATCCAATTATCCGTTATTTTTCAATAGAGTACCGAAGTGATGACGTCATGAAAATAACATTTTCGCTTTATCAACTTTCGATCCCCAATTTCGAAAGAACATCAATAAAGAAGCTTACATGCCAAATTTGACAGCAATCGGTTAAATAGCGGCTGAGATATGGCCAGTTGAATATATAATTTCCCCTCACAAATCACTGTAATTTCGGCTTGAATCGTAACGTTACGATCAAAAGTTGATAAACCGAAAGTTATTTTTTTCGTGACGTCACACATCGGTACTCTATTTGACAAGGACCTAAAATCATCCAACTCGTGAACTATCAGCCTAACGAAACTTCCAGAACGGTGTATGTACGATAATATATTTATAATGGTGAACTCTTAAACTTTAGATCAGTGCGCGTACAGCTATAATCGACTTTACAGTCACAATGAAAGGTCTAGAGGAACAGCTGCTTGGGAGAGTAATCAACACTGAGAAACAGGTAAGCTGCCAGTCATACAAATGATTTAGTTGTGTGTCTTGGACTGACCGAAGCAATTCCTGTAGGAACTTGAAGCAGAGAGGGTGAAGTTGATAGAAGATGTAACAAGCAACAAGCGAAAGATGAAGGAGTTGGAAGATAACTTGCTTTATAGGCTGACAAGCACTCAGGTTTGTTGTCATAGACGTAACTCGTGCTTATAATACTTGGCGGCTGTTCCAGCGGGGTATAGTGATGCTCAATGTAAACGTATGCCGTTGTTATTAATGTGCCAAACAGAGATCGATTGACTGATGAAATAAAGCTACATGATAAGAGCTATTATTATATTTTTTGTCAAAGAACGCACGAAATATGCACAAGAATGCACGAAATATGGGACCGTATTTTGGGTAGTTACTTCAAACTGGCTTTCCAATCATTCATGCAGAATCGTGCGATGAAAATTAACCAATCAGCGTGCGAGAATTCTACATTGGCTAGCGCGCGCTCGTACAGTGATTTCCAAGTTTTCACTGTAATTTGTTGTTTTTCTTTCACCAGAATAGCTAGTTTCTTTGACAAAAAATATAATAAACAACTTATTAGTCGGCTAAGCATCTAATACGGCTGTGAATTTTTACTCGTCATGTATTTTGGCTCGCCTAAAGGCTCGCCAAAATGCCAAATGACTCGTAAAAATACACAGCCGTATTAGATGCTTAGCCGACTAATAACCTCTATTTATAATGATGGTTAGCAAATTAACCACAGGAAGAAAATATTTATAAACAGCGAGTAGCGCTATGCAGTCTTTTCCGTTAAGGTGACATAAACTGATAACCGGTATACATGAGAGAGAGATAACCCTAGCAGTAGGGACAATGTTATTGTTTTATCATCCACAGGGAATATGCGAACAATAGCATTCACCCTAGTGCTAGGGTTATCTCTCTCTCATGTAAACAGGGCCTAAAAGTACTGACACACAGTGCAACATTGCGCGCAATATTTTTGGCAATATGACTGCACCGTGTCCCCATTTCAAAAACGAGTGGAGGACTGGGAACGAGTTTTTAGATTTAATCTAATTAAGAAATGAACCCCATCACAAGAAAGAGCATATCAGAATTAGTAAGTTTCAGGAGTTTGATAGGGTTTGGACAAGTAGCAAATGAACTGCAGACATTCAAAAACTGCAAATAGAGATGTTTGGAAAGCTGTTACTCGTTCAATATCTAACTAAACCTATCGAAACTTTGTAAACTTACTAATTCTGATATGCTCGTTCTTGTGATGTGGTTCATTTTTTAATTAAATTAATTCTAAAAACTCGTTCCCAGTCCTCCACTCGTTTTTGAAATGGCTAATTGTTGTGAGCAAGCATATGAAAGTACAATGTGATCCTAGTCCTGCAATATTGCATATACAACAAATTAAATTGAATACCAATGAGGGTTTATCATGTAATTTCAAAACTCATAGGACAAAAAATGATTATCATAGCTGGAAAGAGCTCGTTGAAAATAAGTAAAAGTGTGAAGTTTGGAAAAGATCGCTTCACAAATTGCGAAGATATGAATTTTCAAAAATCGAAATTTTATGTGAAAACCTTTGGAAATTTACACTTGGAGGCAACTCTTGCCTCCAACAAAGGTTTTCATCCAAAATCGAAATTTTTGAAAATTCATATCTTCGCAATTTGTGAAGCGATCTTTTCCAAACCCTCACATTTTTACTCATTTCAACGAGCTCTTTCCAGCTATGATAATCATTTTTTGTCCTATTAGTTTTGAAATTACATGATAAACCCTCATTGCAGAGGTGGACACTAGAGTCGCCGGCAATATACATGCAATAATCTATTCTGTAATATTTTCTCTTAACACCACACAGGGTTCTCTTGTAGAGGACGAGTCCCTTGTAGCTGTACTAAACATCACAAAGGAGACAGCCGAGGAAGTGAGCGAGAAACTAGCTGTTGCAGCCGAGACTGAAACCAAGATCAACCTTGCTAGAGAGGAGTTCCGTCCTGTGGCCACGCGTGGCAGTATCTTGTATTTCTTGATCGTAGAAATGAGCATGGTAAACATCATGTACCAGACGTCTCTTCGACAATTCCTTGGAGTGTTTGACTTGTCAATGGCTAGGTACAGTATATTAAAGGAATGGTCAATGCTTAGCGTGCGTATATCCAGTTCTGGATGCACGCGGGAGGCTGCTAAGCACGAGAGAAGCGTAAGAGTCGCACGAGGCGTAGCCGAGTGCGACTCTAGCTTCTTGAGTGCTTAGCAGCCGACCAAGTGCATCCAGAACTGGATATACGCACAGCTAAGCATTGACCATTGCTTTTATAACATAGCCATGGCTTTTACGCGTCAAAAATTGATTTATTGTTATCAATAATTCTGATCAACTGACAAATTCTTCACACTGGCGCACGAATATATCTCAATTCTTTCAAATTGTTCAATATCTGAAGACAACTTTTAATACACAAGCAAAAGCCGCTAAAAGTGGTCTACATATACACACAACTAAACATAAAAGACAAGGATTTTACCGGTCAAAAACAGATTTATTGTTATCAATACTTCTGATCAACTGACAAATTCTTCTAAACCTGCGCACGTATTTCTCAATTCAATCAAAGTGTTCAAAACCTGAAGACGACTTTACACCAGCAAATGTCGCTCAAAGTGCTCTATTTTCTCAAAACTACACATTTTCCGTGGAAAATTTACAAAATAGATTTATCTAAACATTACAAAAAACACAGTTTTTCATTTTGGCACGTTCTGGAGATGAATTTTCAAAGAACTTTTGAAGTTTAAAAACACATCGATTACGAGCGTTCGACGAAACTACAACTTGGACGTTCTGGATAGTGTAGTTGTTGAAAAGGGAATCAAAGTGGATTGGAGGCTTCATCTGACCCTCACTAAGATGACTGACATTGTTTTGCTGTACTGCTGCTATTACTTGAAAGGACGGTTGAGCCAAAGCAACTGCTGTACATGTAGTGTAGAAGAACTTTGCTCGAGGCTTCGTGACAAGATTTCGCTGCAGTGGTGAAGTTGTATTGACGATGGACGTGTGTTATAATGAGCCAAGCTTTGCTCATTTCGGTGCCCAGATATCGCCATGGTGTGACGATTCGGTATAAGTTATCTGTACTGAAGTAGTGTCTTTTTGCTGTACATTCCCTCGTCTGTTTTCCTCGCTTTGGCGTAAAATAGCGGCTTCAGCCAGTCAAGGTGGGCATCGAGTTTTGTCATTCTTTCAAGCAAGTGGAGTTTGGACAAATTGTCTCTTTTATACACCAGGCTAAAAAAAGTGATGGAAAAGGTACTTTTAACGTAATTGATAAGCTTAATTATTACAGGAAATTTATTTAAAGTATTTTTTTGTTGTTATTATGATATTCAGTCAGTTTCTCACACAAGTTGTGACAAGTAAAGCTTGAGCTTACTTGGACTTGAATTTGTAAAATTTTGCTACCGAAATACAATTAAGCTTATCTGTTGCTGTACGATCATTTGTTTTCAAATAATTAGGATTACATAGTTTTCTTCTTCGTCGTTTAAACATTATACTTGCCTTTAAATATTGAAACACGGCCAGTTTATCATTTTCTTTGTCCTTTTTGACTGCTTATCCATCAAAAGTTGCTGTAAATCGTCCTCCGACAAGTAAGCTTATGCGAAACCGGGATGCAAAGCGTGTTGTTTTGACACTTTCTAGTTCGGCATTTTCGATTATGTCGGGTTCGTTAACAATGAGTTTTAACCGCTGAGAAAGTCGGTAAGCTTTAGGTCTCCGTGTCAATGCTAAATAAAGCAAAGTCATCCATTTTCGTCTTATAGTAGGTACGAAAACTTCAGCGAAAATCTTTGTTTTTGGATTTTGACGTGATTTCCATGAAATATCTCTATGGTATATCCATTTCTTGTTCATAGATAACCAGCCAATCAGAGCGCGCGTTATATTGTAGCTATGTTATATCAATTTCTTGGTATCAATCAGCTGTCAAAAGGCCTTGAATCTCATTATTTATCTTCGCTAATGCAGTCAGAATAAAATATTTTCACGATTCGGCGGGATTTGCTTTCCCTGTTTGTTGGCCAATCACAGAAATGTCCACAGAAGAAATTAAAATTCCAAACAAAATTCCATATTTGGAAATTGCCCAATACCATTATGACGTAACGGCTTATTTATGAGGAGGACAGAATCGTGAAGAACAATAGAAATTTGAACTAAATCTGCTGTGCTGAGGTTCGCTTGATTTCAAATTGGCTAGTTTCCAGATATTATGTTCATCGATACTTTTCCCACAATATTTACTGTGTTTGGTGACTTTTATCGTTTTCAGACCGTCTGTAAAATACATTTATTTGGGAAATCCTTTGTGTTGTTGCTGTTTTGTCCCCCTCTAGCGACCATGATCCTTAGCGTTTAAACAATAGATTGTTTTGATTTGACGTCATAGTGGTATAGGGCAATTGCGCTATGTTTAGTCACAGTATCATGCTGACATTGCTCATTGAGTTTTCCAACTGGATGTTGGCAAAATAACATTTGAAACCAGATTTCTATGATGACATTGCTTATTCTTGTGTAAGTGAGACTGCAAAAGTGTGCTTCTCCCTTCTCGCCTCACTCCCCTCTCGTCTTTTCTTCTCGCCTCAATCTCTCGCGGCCCCGTCAACCACTCTCTATCCTCTCTATGTGTAAGTGTCTTAAAATAAACGAAGTCAGAATACCAATGCAGCCATGCGATTATATTTCTACAAAAGGTCCATTATTTCCATACTAGTCATGTGTTCATGCAAGCATGACCTGTAGCATCTTTATTTTCCCAGATCTGCAAAGTCCCCAATTCCTGCTAAACGTATCCAAAACATCATCGAGTTCCTGACCTACGAGGTGTTCAAGTACTCGTGCAGAGGTCTTTACGAAAACCACAAGTTCCTATTTACTTTGCTGCTTGCCCTGAAGATTGATATCCAGGGTGGCAAAGTGAAAACCATGGAGTTTCAGACTTTCATTAAGGGTATGTGTCTACGATGATGATGATGCGGAGAGTTGTGATGATGATGATGATGCGGAGAGTTGTGATGATGATGATGAGAGCGGTGGTGATTGTAGGTTGGGTGATGATGTGGAGTTGCAGCATTGTAATGATGATTGATGAAATATTAATAGTAATGCATAGTAATAATATTCTGATAATGGTTGTGATGGTGATGATGACGATTGGTCCTGGCAATAATGATGAAAATGATGGTGATGATGATATCTTACCTTGTTTCTAATTTATACTGCTAAGGCGGAGCCGCTCTGGACCTTAGGGCGTGCCCTCCTAAACCCTTTAAATGGATCACTGACATGACCTGGCTTAACTTAGTTGAGCTTAGCAGCAAGTTACCACAGTTTTCAGGCATCTTAGATCAGGTTTGTAGGGAGTGTACAGGTAGATAGAACAGTTCCCAGTTTTTTGTTTTTTTGTTTTTTTTTTTTTTGTTTTTAACAGTCCCCAGTTGAACAATGATTGGATATCGCTATCTGTTGGATAAATCCTTATCCAGTGGATAACGTTATTGGATAACAGTACCAACGTATCTATTGGATAAGGATTTATACCCTATCCACCTTTTGAAGAACTGGAATAGCAAAATAGCTGTAATGGTAATAGACCTTATGCATAATGACGTAATGTGACTACAACTACCAGAATGCCTTGCGAATTTTCTATTTTTTTCTAGATTTTTATTCGCTCGTGAGGTAATTCATTCAATTGTATATTACGTAATTCAGTTTTAGCTGCCAAGTAATGTTTAATAAACAGTTCACAATTCACTAAGACAAAGGGTACTAATTATCTCACAAAAGAAGATGCGCGCAAAGCATTCTGGTAGTTGTAGTCATATTACGTCATTATGCATAAGGTCTATTATAGCAATCTATTTTTTTTGTCACCAATAACAATCCTGGCGGCTTCAGTTCATTTGACTCATTGAATATCACCATTTCCAAAGGTTCGTCGTAATGATAGTGGGTGGAGAAGCTGGTTTGATAAGGATGCACCAGAGGAATACCCAATTCCTGATGGCTATCAAACATCTCTTGATACCTTCCGCAAGTTACTGCTTGTGAGGTTAGTAACTGCAGTAGAATCCCGCTAACTCGAATTCCCTTGGTGAGGGAAACGGTTCGAGTTAGCGGGGGTTCGAGTTAACGGGGTAAATTTGACCCTGATTTGAGCCAAGGCCAAGTTTAAGTTAGCGGGAGAATTACGACGGAACAAATAAATATTCATAACACTATAAAAATTAATATTAGTAATAATAATGATGATGATGATGACGATGATAATAATAATAATAATGAATTCAGCTTTTCCACAAGGTTGCTCTTCGTCTGACATTACTAAATCTAAGGTATAAATGTATACAAATATAATATAATATAATTATTAAAACTATTCAAATATCTATCCCACCCATATATCCCACTATATACTATATTCAGAAATCTGTATAATAAGTATAACTAAAGCTACATGCAAACACTCGCAACTACACCCACAATTGTTGGTATAGGTTGCAGGTAGTAGTGTGCAAACATTGTTGGACTGTGCTTCAACGGTCACAAAGGAAATGTCACGACTTGTTAGCCCAACAACACCCAACAGGGTGTGCAAATGCTCTCAGCATGTTGGGCCCAACAATGTTGAAAACTGTTGAGCAACAACGTTGGGAGCTTTTGCACCGGTCTTAAAGCACACAAAATGAAACTGGTTTACCTTAGAAAGAATTCTGATATATAATGAAGAATTCTGGCCAGCGTTTTTACTTACCGCTACCAATTCCTAGGTCTTGGTGTCCTGATCGTACTTTACCACAAGCACGGAAATACATCGCTGATACCATGGGGGAGAGGTACGCTGAAGGAGTTATCCTAAACCTGGAAGCTACTTGGGAAGAGAGCACCACGCAAACTCCTCTTATTTGCTTCCTATCTATGGGCTCTGATCCTACTGGATCTATTGAGTCATTGGCCAAACGAAAGGGCATTGGTGAGTACCACTTGGTATTACTGGCTATGTAGACCTTGTGGATTACTTGATGTCACTGCTTGTGGATTTGTAGAATGTCGAGCAGTGTCGATGGGCCAAGGACAAGAAGTACATGCAAGGAGACTTATCCAGCAATCCGGTGCTAGCGTGAGTATTCCAGAGCTGATTTATAAACCTCACTAGACGTTTGACCCTTATTGTCAATTGCTCTGTAACTATTCTACCGCAGGGAGGATGGGTGCTTCTACAGAATTGCCATCTTGGTTTGAACTTTATGGACGAGCTACTGGAGTCAGTCACCACCACTGAGCACTCCAACGAGTCTCTCCGAGTATGGATCACCACTGAAGGCCACCCCCAGTTTCCCATCAGCTTGCTGCAAGTAAGTAAAACAGTCTTTCCTGTGGGCCATCGATTTCGATTGAAACTTGTAGGGTATCATTGTGTTTAAGGCATCGATCAAGTTTACCAACGAACCACCCCAAGGAGTAAAGCCAGGCCTAAAGCGAACCTATGCAGGGATTACCCAGGACCAGCTGGATATTACCAATATGATGCAGTGGAAGCCTATGCTGTATGCCGTAGCATTCCTCCATACTGTCGTACAGGTGGGGATGCATAACTGAGTTGCCGTTGATTCGATTCGCTTTGATAAATATTTGAAACCTATGCGTACGCTATGTTTCAGGAGCGGCGAAAGTTTGGCCCTCTTGGGTGGAATATTCCGTATGAATTCAACCAAGCTGACTTTACGGCCAGTGTGCAGTTTATCCAGAACCATCTTGATGATGTGGACCCAAAAAAGGTTATTACTAATTACCATAATGGTGAACGTTAACTAATGTCTGTGAGTGTGTCATAGGGTATTTTGTTCGAATCGTGTTTGAAAGTGTTTATTCTGCAGGGTCTATCATGGAACACAATTCGATACATGCTGGGTGAAGTGCAGTATGGAGGCAGGGTTACCGACGACTATGACAAGAGGTTACTCATTACATTTGCTAAGGTAAGCTGATGGCGATGACAACGATGCTGGTGATGGTAGTGATGGTACTGACGATAAGTATTTGGATGGCTGAAGATGTAGGCGTTTAACCAGGTTTTCTAAGAGAATAGGGATCCCTGTGGAATTTGTAGAATAAATTTCAAACATGGATTTCTGAGGTTTTGTAACAATAAGGCTAATCTGATATCATAGCTGATATTGAAGTTACACTCCAATGACTCTGAACAAAGGTTACAAGTCGAGGCTATCGGATCAAGTTTTTTGTACTGGTCCGATAGCCTAGACTTTAGACCGTTGTTCAGAGTCATTGGAGTGTATCTTCAATATCAGCTATTGTTCAATATTTGCAGCACACCATTTGGCCTTAGCATTGTACCATCAATATTACGGGATCTTCAACATAGTTATTCATATAATGAGGGTTCATCATGTAATTTCAAAACTCATAGGACAAAAAATGATTATCATAGCTGGAAAGAGCTCGTTGAAATTAGTAAAAATTTGAAGTTTGGAAAAGATCGCTTCACAAATTGCGAAGATATGAATTTTCAAAAATCGAAAATTTATATGAAAACCTTTGGAAATTTACGCTGGTAGGCAACTCTTGCCTACGAACAAAGGTTTTCATACAAAATTTCGCAATTTGTGAAGTGATCTTTCCCAAACTTCACATTTTTACTAATTTCAACGAGCTCTATCCAGCTATGATAATCATTTTTTGTCCTATAAGTTTTGAAATTACATGATAAACCCTCATTGCAACATTCATGTTAAACATTTTGAGTGGTGTTTTGTATATTTTCAGGTGTGGTTCGGAGACCACATGTTTGCAGACAGTTTTAATTTCTATACTGGCTATACCATTCCTAAATGCAAGACACTGGATCAGTTCATGGAGGCTATCCAGGCACTACCTTCCTCTGACACACCTCAAGTCTTCGGCCTGCACTCTAATGCTGACATTACGTAAGTAAATCAAATCAAATCAAACCAAACTTTATTTGAACAGGGTAGCCCATTCAGCCGAAGCTGGTATCCAGAAGGGCCCTGTATCCAATCATATATCTACAGCTATTTCAAAAAACGTTGATACTGAATACTGCATTCTAAATAGTGTATTCCAAGACCGAAATGCATTTTGGGACTCGTGTTTAAATATTGTCTAAAGTAATATAAATAATAATATTTTATTTTATTTTTTGTGTATTCCATCAGAAACAATATACTAGCTCCATATGGCGAGCAAATCGCTGTATATTTACTTTTTATTTCAAAATAACGAGACCCACAATGCTCTTTGGTCTTGGAATGCACTATTCAGTATGCAGTATTCAGTATTCAACGTTTTTTGAAATGTAGCTGTATAAAAATATACAATATATAAAAACTATTGCCGTTCCTCAGATGTTGCTACACACAACTTGTCACTCCACAAATGTATTTGTTTCTAAATAGCACGCCCTACAAAGTGTAGTAAGATGAGGTAATACGGAAAATTCGTGGGACGGGGTAAACCAGAGAGTGTCAAGAGCTTTTATCGCTACTCAATTTACAACTTGTGGAACTGTCACTTTCCTTTTTTTGTACGCCGTGGCTGGTTGCTGCTAATAGTAGCAGATTCTACTTTTGCAACACCGTTTACCACACGGATTGGAGTCGTTTTCGTATGAGTGGGAAGTAGTTCCGTGCCGTGATCGTGCGGTATCCAAGGATTCTGATTGGTTGAGCAATGATTTTGCTCGCTGTGATTAGTTGAATAGATGTCTTCGATTCCGTACCGTGACCGTAACTCCGTGCCGTAGGTTTCCCACTCATGCGAAAACCATTCTGGTAAACGAAAGACGTGCAAAGCTACAGTGACGACAAGGAAGTACCTAGTTGCCTAATTATCCCAAGTACTAACTCATGTAGCCCAACAATTATCCATTCGCTTTACCAAAATAAAAGCCCATATACCTACCACTGTTCACTATTATCAATTATTTTGTTAAGGTATCAGAGCAAAACAGCTAAGGAGGTACTCGATACCATTATGAGTATCCAACCAAAAGACAGTGGGGGTGGTGGTGGGGAGACGCGAGAGAGTATTGTCATGCGCCTGGCTCGAGACATGCTGGAAAAACTACCAGCTGATTACATCACACACGAGGTAATAGAACTCTACATGCATTGTCTGACTTTGTCACTTCATTTAGAAATTTGAACTTTGTCCCAAGAACCGAAATCCAGTGTATTTACTTGCTGTTGTTGTTAGGTTGTTGTTGTTATTAGGTTGTTGTTAGGTTGTTGTTGTTAGGTTGTTGTTGTTGTTAGGTTGTTGTTGTTAGGTTGTTGTTGTTAGGTTGTTGTTGTTAGGTTGTTGTTGTTGTTAGGTTGTTGTTGTTAGGTTGTTGTTGTTAGGTTGTTGTTGTTGTTAGGTTGTTGTTGTTGTTAGGTTGTTGTTGTTAGGTTGTTGTTGTTAGGTTGTTGTTGTTAGGTTATTGTTGTTAGGTTGTTGTTAGGTTGTTGTTGTTATTAGGTTGTTGTTGTTAGGTTGTTGTTGTTGTTAGGTTGTTGTTGTTAGGTTGTTGTTGTTAGGTTGTTGTTAGGTTGTTGTCTACTTTTGTTTCTGCTGCTTTCTTGCACTGTTATCAATAAATAAATAATAATAATAACAATAATAATAATAACGACATCGTAGACAATAATAATAATAGTTTATTTACTGAACTACAAGGGTGGTCAGTTTAAAGATAAATAACGGCTTCGGCCAATAACACTTACCTCTACATTGATAATTCCGGATATCATCAAAACCTCATCCAATAATTGTTTTATTATACATTGTCTATGTCTGAGTCATAATACAAAGATATAAGCAATCCAACAACAACAACAAATGAATGAACATGACAGCACTATAGTAAGTACAGATAACAACCAATCCGCTGACCTACGCAGGCTCGTTTTTGCAGATAACTGCCTACAGATAACCATCAGACCGCTGAAATATCGCTGGCGCGCACAGATAGTTAGAATTATCTGTAGGCTCTCGACCAATGAGAATACAGATACTGAGTACAATGTATAATAATAAGCAATTATTAGACGAGGTTGAGCAAAATATCGTGATTTGTCAGTGGCGAGCAGATTAACTATTTGCCGATGCCGAAGGCTTCGCCTCGGACTGGAAACCCCGTCTAGTCCTCATTCTCGGCTTTGAAACATTACTTCACGCACAGCAAAGTCATCATAAAATGTTTCGTCCTTACCAACCTTATCGACCCGTTAGATACATACATATGATAGCAAAGAACTCATTGAGACGTTTGGTGTTTTTTTCAATAATTTTACGAGAACAAAAACCAGAACGGAGGTTATAAGGACGCTGTAAATTATCTGCGCATAAGAATGTTTAAGGGAGGGCCCCATCTCTGGAACTAAATGTGATGCTGGTATCCTCACGTCTGACTTCAATTAGCCATTACCTAAACGAGCAGGGGACTGGGACCAAGTCCGTAAAACTAATTCAATAAGAAACTAGCAAAAATGGGCATCATCTTCTGAGAAAGCAGATCAAACTTAGCTAGTCTGGAAAGTTTGGTGAACTTCGGCTTAATATTTACGATGCTAGAGGGCATCAAAGATGTCTATTTCCCCATTCACACTCTGTAAATTTTTGACGTTGTCCAGCCAAACTATACATTCACTGTAAAATTTTGGCTGGACAACACAATTTCAAAAGTTTATAATTCCGACAGAATTCACTCAAATCACATCAAACTTTGAACAGATACTAATTTCAACATGTGGTTTCATGTCATAAACTTAATTAATTAATTGTATTAATTCTAATAAACTCGTTCCCAGTCCCCTGCTCGTTTAGGTAATGGCTAATAGTTGGCAGTGAATGAATGAATGAACTTTATTTGACTCAGAATTTCATCAATTACAAAGTAATTGCTTTTCAGGAAAGCTGAGTTTAAAAGAGTAAAGCACATTCCAGAGCATCTGGCCCCGGTTGCACGAAAGGTGGTTAGCGCTATCCACCGGATACATTTTATTGGATAACTGCATCATTTTTATCCGTTGAATAAGACTTATCCGGTGGATAGCGCTATTCGCCTTTCATACAACCGGGGCCAGATGAACACCTTGAGAGAAATACAAATAGGTACTGACAGAGAGAGGGGCGTTAGGTCTTATAATTATGCTGTAATCTAACTTATTATATGGCCGAGTTTCTTGGAGCATGGACGCTAGCAAATCGAGCAATCTGATTGGATGAAATCGGATATTAAGACCGTTTTTCCGGTCTAGATTCTCCGAGGAAGACCGGCTTGAAAACCGGTCCGACAGCTGATATTAATTTTGACTGAAATCATCAAAAAAGCATCACAGGAACTTATTTTAAATGGAGAGAAGTTGTTTAAGTTCGAACAGATTCCAAAAAGTCGCCTTGTGTCGTGGTATGTACATTGTAGGATTGAATGAACAACATGGAAGCCGAAAACTACTGCCAACTCAACAAGAACCCTGCATGAAGAAGGTCGCTGTTTGTACTTTCTTCTTGGTGTTCTCCCTTGAACAATTAAGAGAATAGATGGAATCGATTTGACAGTGCATTAAAGTACTAAATCCGATGGAAAAAACTAAGGATAAAGTCGTGAAAATTGCTGGTTTTTCGCTCGGCAAAAAGGCTGTTGTAGCGTTTGGATGCAAAGCTGCCGAAGACTTTCAAAGACATATTTTCGTCTCTTCAACTGAACTATTTCGTCAAAAAGTGACTTCAATTTATTCTTGGATGTGGTTTAATGGTATCTTGTAATTATCGTTGTGGCGTTTGAAGAGTTTTCACAAGGCTAAACAAAAACAAATTCGCTGAAACTGCATGACGATGAGTGACAACACGAGTGACAAGATTGGTGATTTTTTCAAGTAAGCGTGTTTGTTGTCTTTTCTTACGTTTTTCTTTACCTAAAATGACTTAAAAATGGATTGTGAATATTTTTGTGTGTATAACGGCATCTGATTTGAAATATATTTATAAAAACACGCTTTACTTCATTCAAGTTTTGAGGTTTAATTTACTGGATTCGCCGAGTCAAGTAGGCTTATTTACGCACGCTTCAGGGTCAATAAAACGTTGAGCGAAAAACTCAAAATTACTAAATGTTGTTGTTGTTGAAATGGCCATATAATAAATATCTTATTAACCGAGCTTGGTCGGTCTGTACAGGAAAATCTTGACCTCGGTCGTGGTACAGACCTCGCTGCGCTCGGTCTGTACTTTCACGACCTCGGTCAAGATTTTCCTGTACAGACCTCCCGCTCGGTTAATAAGAACTAAATAACGTTCAGTGGATGGAGCCCACTTTTCTTAAGACCACGGATGGCATACAGGCTTCGCACAGCCTGTAAAAGTTCGCATAGCTTGTGAAAGCTACTCTGGAAATTTGAGGATAAATAAAGATTATGTATGTATGTATTTATGTAGGGGAAATCGACTTGGTTGCCACGTTACTTTCTTGCACACACTAAGTGCGCTTTGCCTGCTTATTCGCTTGCTTGTCCTTGCTCAATCGCTCACTTGTTTGTTGATTGAGTGCCATAATAATAATAATAATAATAATAACCATGTTTGTGTGGTAGGTCCGTGGCCGTCTACAAAAGATGGGTGCCCTGACATCGATGAACATCTTTTTGCGCCAGGAAATCGACCGCATGCAGCGGGTCATCTCATTGGTCAGACAAACTCTAACAGACCTTCAACTTGCCATCGAGGGTACTATCATCATGAGTGAGGTAACATTTGCACTAGTTTATTGAAGAAATAGAAAATGAAGCAGCGTGCTTTATCGAGTTATAGAAGCACGCGGGAATTGGAAGAGGAGTACAAATTCTAACTTTGTGTTATCCATTGTATAGAACCTGCGTGATGCTTTGGACAACATGTTCGATGCTCGAATACCAGAACTGTGGAAAAAGGTAGGACTTAAAAACTTGAGAGAAACTAATTTTTTCAAATTAGGGAGAAAAATCAGAACTGTAATATAAACTCTGGTGCAGAGAACTCCAACGATTTTTGACTACCCTGGGTTCTAATAGTTCCTCTCACTCTCGCTCCAATGGTTGTTTCTTGCGAGATCCGTTCCTAGGTAAAGCATGACAATAAATTATGGAAGCCATAGCAACAGCACTCATTCATTCATTCATTCATTCATTCATTCATTCATTCATTCATTCATTCATTCATTCATTCATTCATTCATTCATTCATTCATTCATTCATCCATCCAATTAATTAATTCATCTATCCATTCATTCATCCATTCATCCATTCATTCATTCACCCATTCATCCATCCATCCATCCATCCATCCATTCATCTTCATTCATTCATCCATCCATTCATTCATTCATCTTCATTCATTCATCCATTCATTCATCCATTCATCCATTCATCCATCCATTCATCCATTCATTTATCCATCCATCCATTCATCCATTCATTCACTCGTATCTTGGCTGGAATACTCTACATGCAGGGCTTTCTTCTGACAGCTTGTATTTTGTCTAGATCTCCTGGGAGTCGTCTACTCTCGGCTTCTGGTTTACAGAACTGATAGAGCGCAACACCCAGTTCTCAGCGTGGCTCTTCCAAGGTCGTCCCAGCACTTTCTGGATGACTGGGTTCTTTAATCCTCAAGGATTCCTTACTGCGATGAGACAGGAAGTGACACGTGCTCACAAGGGCTGGGCCCTTGACGCCGTTGTACTACACAATGACGTCATTAAACAAATGAAAGAGGACATTACGTCACCACCAGGGGTAATGAACACCAGGGTCCTTTCTTCTTTTTTTCTTTCTCTCGTTGCCTTTTGCCGTATATGAATTTTTATTTTGAAAATCGATTATATATGAAGTGAATAGTGGGATGTTTCAGTATTTTGTGATTTGAGCTTCGCATTTGCGAGTTATGCTAATTCGGTGACGTCAGGTGTTTTTTTCCATAATTTATTTTATTTTTTCAAGCAGCACTTTTTTTCTGAAATACAAAAAAAAAGTTTAACATCATGTAGAAAAGTTGTAGAAAACTTTTTGCCAGATCAAAAATGTCAGTAATTATAAAATTTGTACAAGGGCGCTTTTGTATAATAAATTAAAAACAATCTGACGTCACCGAATTACAATATCACGATTTCAAACTTTTATAACTAAAAAATGCGAAGCTCAAATCACAAAATACTGAAACATCCCACTATTCACTTCATATGTAATCGATTATCAAAATAAAAAAAATGAAATTCGTATACACTTAAACCTCATTTGTTTCTATAATTTGTCTTTTTCCATTTGATTTGTTTTCATTGGCTAAACTTTATTACATGTGAAATTTCACGAATGCATTGTGTTTATTCCTTCCTAGGAGGGCGTGTACATCTATGGTCTCTATCTCGATGGAGCCAGCTGGGACCGCCGTGGATGCAAACTGACCGAATCCCAGCCAAAGGTGCTGTTTACTCTCCTGCCCGTAGTCCACGTCTATGCAGTCAATTCCACAGCCCCTAAAGATCCAAGGTTGTACCAATGTCCTGTGTACAAGAAGCCACAGCGTACCGATTTGACTTACATCACCCCACTGTGGCTTAAAACGGTCCAAATTCCTGACCATTGGACCATGAGGGGCGTGGCGTTGTTGTGTGACATCAAGTGATTCTGAATGCACCTGGACACGATTTATTCTTACAAGTTATTGCTGTACTTTTGTATTTGAGAATATTCGTTCATAGAAAGTGAAATAAAGAAAACATGTGTTATCAAAGTGCATTTAGGGTTTTTGATATCATGCTCTTCATTTGAAAATTGTTAATTTTGACAATCAAAAACCGATAAATTGTGGTAAACATTTTAAAAATCCAAGTCAGAACTGACAGATCAAGAGTGCCACAAAATTGCATTAATTTGTGTTGCCAAACAATGATCAGTTTTTCAACAAAACAAAAGCAAAATCCTTTTTTTCCCTGATTATTTCATTTATTATTTACAAAAGAAAGAGCGATTTTTCAAGACAGGACTCTCACCTTCAACAAATTTGTGTACTGGGTGTTAGACAGAATTGTCATGAAAGTATATATGAACGTAACGGCGACAAAAGTACACATACACCATTAATATTTGCCATCCACAGTCTCGAGTCCCGACACCACACATTATATTTTTCACCGGGATCACTTTTGCGGCGACTTGGGGATCATTTTTGCGGTACATTTGGTGCTGATATGGCCGGCTAAAAAGCGGCTGGTTCTATTCCATTGGTACAACATGGTAGAATATGTATCCCCTCAAACCCATGCGAAGTAATATATGTATTTCTATAATATAAACATTGGTAACATCCTAAGAACGCGCGGTTCACGCCTAGCTACCAATCAAATTGCAAACTTTTTAAGCTGTGAGCTTAAGGTGCGGTAATACGGGCAACAAAATCGTGCAACTTGTCGCGCAACATTGTTGCGTTGCAAGTTGCAAAGAAATGTTTCTCGTATTACCATCGTTCGCACAACTTATCGCGCAACACATTTTCGTGTTGCAGGTTGCAAAACTTTGTTGCGCAAAGTAGAAGCTCTTTCTACTTCATGCAACAAAGTTTTGCAACCTGCAACAAATGACCGAAAATTTAATTTGTTGCGCGACAAGTTGCACGAACGATGGTAATATGAGAAACATTGCTTTGCAACTTGCAACGCAACAATCTGAAAATGTTGCGCGACAAGTTGCACGATTTTGTTGCCCGTATTACCGCACCTTTAGGTTCAAACTGAATAGCTAAATCAATCTTAAAATCAAACGTTTCCTCGACTTTGTTGTTGAAAACATTGTGATATACCGAAACTATGGATTTTTGATTAAAAAAGAACAAGAATGGTGAACAAAATGGCAAGAAAGTTGAGGATTCTGTTGTGTTTTTGAATAAAATTTTAGTTTAAGTGCGCGCGCTGCACGCTGGAATGTAATTATCTAATTTACATAAACACATTTTGAATATTAATTAACTCGAACGTTTTACAGCAACTTCAGAATGTTGGTCTTTTCCAGTGAAATAATTTTCGACTTTTTATATTATAAAATAAATAGAAGATGAAGATGGCTTTCTATGTTCTATTGAAGAAATAGAAAACGAGGCAGCGTGCTCTATCGAGTTTTAGTAGAATTACACAGGTGATTATAGAAAATCAAGCGCGCTGATTGGTCGAGAACTTCGGACTATTTAACAATTAGACAACGAGTCCGAGTTGGCTATGAGCAGATAGTCAACGAGGCTCCTGCCGAGTTGACTATCTTAGCTCATAGACAACGAGGGCGAGTTGTCTAATTGTTTTAGTATAAACAAACTAGCATACTTACTTTTATACCAATTTTTCTTGTTTAATTTGCATAGGTAAGAAGAATAAGAATTTTATGCTGGTCATAAGTACACATTTTACCATCAACAAATTGAAAACTAAACCAGAAAAGTTGGTTCTTTTGTTGACAAACTTTCATAAATCAAATAACAAATGAACAAACCACGAGTCAAGAGTGGTGTAGCCTTCGTTTATTACCTTTATCACTATCAGTACTCCATTTGGCTTTGTCTTTGCTCAGTTTTAAAAGTTGAAAAATCGGCCTGAAAAATCTTCAACTTTAACGATCGTTTCTCGCTCAGTTTCTGCAGTGTCAGCCAAAGAAAACTTGCTTGAATTGTCAATAAGATGTCTATATTTATGTGCTTTTTCCATTTCTTGTTCTTGAGATTTGTTTCTCGGCCTATTTTAGCTCTTTTTAGCGAGAAAACAACTATCGGGTTTGTCCGCCATCTTGCTTCATCTTTCACGGCCAATGGTTACCATGGTGATTCGCTACTAGGGGACTATCACTATTAGACCCCTAGTAGCGTAGCCAATCAGATTGCAGGATATGTGATAGACCACTAGTTTGTTTATACTAATTCTCGATAGTTACCTTGTACAGCATTTTGACAAAATGGCTGCCAGCTTTTGAAATATGAAATATAAATTTATTTTCTTTAAAATGCTTATTTATTTATATTTTTTCAAATAATCACCTGTGTAATTCTACTAAAACAATTAGTCGGCTCAGCGATTAGCAGTGATAATAACCTCGACTTTGTCTCGGTTATTATTCACCGATATTCACCTCGCCTTTGGTGACTAATTGTTAAATAGAAGCACGCGGGAATTGGAAGAAGACGAGAGAAGTGCTAGGAGAAGCACGAGGAGTAGCCGAGTGCTTCTCGCACTTCTCGAGTCTTCTTTCAATTCCCAAGTGCTTCTATAACTCGATAGAGTACTGCTGCCGAGTTTTCTATTTCTTTTATAAAATACAAGTATGATTTTAAAGCAAGTTTTCAATTTTATTCGTTGCAAAAATGTTTGAATATATGCGCGCGCGTGCACTGTGCTCTCATAGAGCACGCAGAATACGCATCCTTTGGCCAATCAGAGCGCGCATTATATCATATAGTTATTTTATAAACAAATGATGCACTTCTGAGCTCTTGAAATGCAGCTGAATGCACTCGCTATCGCTCGTGCGGGACGCGCGGGATGCACACAGGAAGCCCAACATAGGACATTACTCAACACAGGGAACCCAACATATGTATTGCGCCGCGCGCTTTACCACAGGGAACCCATCAAAAAAAGACGCAAATATCATTTTTTGAATTATTTAGTAGCCTCAAAAGCAATGGTTGGGCTGCCTGTGAGCTCAGGCGCGAAACTCCGTCGAGAAGAGTTGAAGTTCGTTCAATTTGTTGGGGCCGCGAGAGAAGCGCAAAGAAACAAACTAAAAGATCGAACGAGAGAAATCAAACGTAAGGTTGAAAAGAGTTGGAGAAAGCAAAATAAACTTTGAAAATTTCGCCTCATCAAAAATATCTGTAGCTTTGATTATTTTGTTCAAAGTTTCACCCCTCCCCCTCCCGGGACTTCGTGTTCCTTTTCTTCTTTGTATTTTCAACTCATTTTTTCAAAGTTTATTTTGATTTCTCCAATTCTCCAGCATATTTGTTTCTTTGTGCCTTTAGTGTTGATTTAGGCACTGAATTAAATCTACACTAGCTCGGTCAAAACTTGCATAAATTGAGCGAATTGATAAGCTGATTGACATTTTCTACTCTTCGCCCTTCGGAGACACACCTGAAACTTAACAAGACGCTCAATGAGCGTATACTCGGGCATTATGACAATGACAATGACAGTTGCGTGACGAGGATCGAGACTATGTGTCGGTGAGCATAGATAGAGATCTCCGAATCGTCGAAGTTCGTCTGCAGTACGTACTTGGGACGACTTGAGGTTGCATATTCATGGTTTGATAACGTCTTTCGTTTGTTCGTTGCCAGTCGCAGAGGAAAGTCATGGTCAAATAAAATGACTCAAAAATCATTCCCGAACTTCTGTTCGTCAGTATATTTTAAACATCCAGTCGATTCAGACTATGATGTGACGAAGCTCGACGAAGGTGCTTTCTCTGCCTATAAATTTCGGAATTCATGCCTTCAAATGAGCGTGCTTAAAAGGAAGTGATCGATGGCTGGCCTTCGATACAACATCATTTCTCCTCGGCATATTAATTATTAAAACACAACTGCTTCTCTCTCGATACAGCACGACCTTCTACACAGCACTTATAGTCGGTACGTAGTCATGGAATGATGAGTTAGTACTTCTATTTCGATTCTATTAACGATGACCCAGCACTTTTAGGTTGATATACATGTACGCTCGGAAACTATTTGACCCGTTTGATCGAATCATACTTTCGGAATTACTTCATTAGGTGTTCGGATATCATCACCCCCGTTTTCAGCCAATCGAAACCCTGAAACAGACATTCCTGGCAGTTGTGTACAACGGAAAAAAAATAAAAATAAAAATAAGAAAGCTCATTTTATAACTCGGGCTTCCTCTGTAAGTGGCCGAGTAATTGTCAATATTTTTGGGGTCATGGATGCACACCCCTACCCAAAGATACCAGAGTATACCCTCCCCGGGTGCACCCCTCCCCCCTCCCAGGGTGCACGCCCCAACCGAGTGTATATCACAGTGATAGGTCTATCTCACACATCATGATACAGGTACAAATGATTGTTTTTCTTATTTTATACCTTTTTATTTCACTTGTAAGAATTACAATTCCATTGTATACAATTTTAAATCAATTTTACATTCATATTTGAAATTGGTATTTCGGTTTTCCGTTTCTTACATATATTTGCGTCTTTTGTCATTATCCTACTGAGTCATTGCTGTTGTAGCTGCTGTTGTACTATACTGTAATAGAAATTATACGCGGGAGAAGAAAGAATCCACAAGGCGTCCTTTTTGCTGAGTTATCGATCGAGAGTTCCTGGAAACTAGTTCCCATTCTTCTGAAACTTGAGATGGTACAAGAGATGCACGAGTTGTGGGCGGACATGTTGGATGGATTTGTCCCATTTGAGGTACATTTCCCCCGTTTACTGACTGTTTCAATGGATTTTTCTGCAGCCTATTTACGAATCAAGGTATGTAAGTGCCTTATTTGTCATATTGATGCGTTAAAAGTGTTTCTACTGGTGTATTTTTGAACCAAAAATTGATTGTACTTTTTACTTTGAATCGAAGCGTTGCTCAAAGCTGGACGCATTTTCTAAAATCCTCGGCAATTGCTATTTTCCAATGAATCGAAACATTCTTTTCGAATCAAAATGAGCCATTTTTGTCCAGAAATCGAAAGACTGTTCGATAAATGCCGAAGATTTAGGTTTCGGAATTTCCCGTCGCTCGTTTATAAGCTAAACTGTACCGTCGTTTCGCCGAGTTGTTTCGCCAACTATGAGTTCGCCAACTTCTTTGGTTGATTCGCCGACGCCATGTCTTTATATGTATTCAAGATAAGCGTAGAATGTGTATAGTGTTATCATTTCTGATTGATGATTTAATATGATGTGCGTGTATGTTCGAACGAAATGCACATTGTACGTACGTTGTTGGGTTCCATCGAGTTGATTCGCCAACCAGTTTATACTGAGTTAGCCATCGTCGACTAAGTTAATTCTCTTCGTACTAAGTTAGTAACTATATTCACACCAAACCTTGTTTAGTTAAACTGAGTTTTTCTCGCTTCTCTAATTCGAGGTCATCTAATTTCATATGAATCAAACTACCTGGAATTTATACTGTGAAATTTACCAGTAGTTTTGTATAGGAAATACCACAGTTCGAGAAGAATTAATGAAAAATACCACGCGTATTTGATGAAAGTGGTTAAAAACCACGAGTGCGTAGCACGAGTGGTATTCAGCCACTTTCATCAAATACAAGTGGTATTTTTCATTAATTATTTGAGAACTAAGCAGGGATGTAGATAAAAGCCGGGAGCTGGGGAAAATACCCGGCTGTCAGCTTAATTTTACCGGCTGTAAATAATTTACCGGCTCAATAAATCTACGTATAAAGCCATCCTCGGGGACCCAGGGCGACTTATGTTGGCACTATTATAAAACTGAAACTGTCAACACTCCATTTTGAAGCGGTAAACGATCGATCAATCTCGTTCAATACAGTGCCGGGTTAATATGCAACTTTAATTGAGATCGGAAAGCTTCCTTACATCTTATTATATGCCGAAAGGTTGTAAATAGCAAGCAATGCAATAATCTTCTTTTTTCTCGTAATTCTGTTTCTGTTGACGACTCGCTTTGTACCTGGTCCTTTCCTCAAAATATCACTTCCAAAAGTCACAAATGTCAAAACAACAGCTCTTACTCAACTCCTCAGGTATCAGTCCATGCTTGCAATGATGTTTTTCTAAGGTTTTTGACAAATAGTAGCGAGGTACAAAAGGCCAAAAGCAACTCCGCGGTTGACTGGTTTTGTCAGAATTCCGAATAAGGATCCAAATAAGGAGAACCACAGGAAGCCCACACGATTCCTCAAGTCTCCTTGACCAGCGCCACTGCAGCGGTATCTCTACTTCGTGTTTGCAAAATAATTCACCTTCTTCTTACCTGACCTCGATCCTGAGTCAGACAGTGACAGTGTTTGGGATATAGCACAAGTGAAACTGAAGACAACTAATGCCTTTAGCATTGCACATTTGTTTAATTGAAACATTTGAACTTTAGCTTCCTTTCAAATTTTGTAGATCATTAAAATATCACTGCAGTTTTACTTTTAATGTTTGAATGTAAAACACAACACCCTGTTTCGTTTTTCACAACTTTATTAAAAGAAAACCATGAATTCTTTTGTACTGAAAACGGTCTAAATTGGTCTTGAATTTACCTCCAAAATCAAGGAAAACGCATTTCCGAGAGTCTAGATTTCAAAATTTTCAGGGAGCATGCCCCTGTACCACCCTAGAAGGATCGGCACGATCCATTCGGCCTTCGGCCAATACATATTTCCGCCTGTTACACTTTTTATCTACATCCTTGCTAAGTGGTATTTCCTATTAATAACACACCTACAAAAAATATGAGTTTCTTTACTAGTAGCAAATGGTGCGTAACGCAATCACAACCACCAATAATAAAATAGCACATGTGCAATTTTCTTTAATACTGTGCAATTAATTATACCGTGCAATTAATTAATTGCACGGTAATTATACCGTGCAATTAATTAATTGCACGGTATTAAGAAAAAATCCACAGCCAATCAGAAACAAGTATTTTTTGTAGGTGTGTTATTAGTGCTGTATATGTCCGTTAAATATCATTCGTTTTGGGTAACAAACTAAAGTTTTACTTAATTTTAATGTGTTTAATTTTAATGTGTAGCAATGGCCCAGAATCGACTTATTATTTTCTTTTATGTCCCAATTATGCTGCTCTGAGCTCCTCGCTCTTTACCTCAGCTGCTCGTCGTTTAGGTAGATTTTGCACTCGTCGGTTGACGTTTCTTCCTCACGGCCCAGGTTATATTTTTGTAGATTTTAAGTACAAAACTGAATTATTTTGTACTGTACAACAATTTATTATTGACACTGGATGGTTCAAGGCTTCATTCTGAATTATAGCTACAGTACAGCCTAGAAGTATGTTAACATAGCGCATGGGCCCTTCCGTGTCTATACAAGTGTGCTGATCAGTGAACCCCACGCATAACTGCTCAATATGTTTTTACGATTTCCCTAGAGGTTTAGAAGGTGTGATATAGTTCAGCACGAAGATTGTATGATGAGTTCAAACGAACCAGCGATCAGCGACTCAGTATAATGTTCTGTTGTTTACACCGACAATTGTGACTTGGGTTTCCTGTGTTGAGATGGGGTTCTTGTGGCGGATTTTGATATTGGCTGCAATCGAGATTTGTGTTAGCTTATCGAGATGATTTTCGGACCAAGCAGTACTTATGATCAGTGGTGGTAATAACAACAACATGGCCGCTCAAATGTGATACAATATATATATGTACGTCCTCCTTGGTTACATTGTACTTACACTCGGAAAAGAAAGCGAAAGCTCGCCATGTTCATAGCGACTATTAACCCTTTGACACCCAGAGATTTTTGAGTTTTTTAGCGATTTTCTGGACCTAATCACGCCATAGGAAATTTCGATTCCATATAAGGGGTTTCCATGGAAATCTTGACAGTTCTGAAAGCCCACTGGCTCAGGTTCTGACGTATTCTTTCTCTTGTCATGGATGTCCACGAGGGCCAGCAGATCGTAGCTGCTACGCAGGTTGAACATCTTGGCAAGATTGATGTAAGATCTTATCATGATCTTGTAAGATCATAAACAAGATCTTGCATGATCCTGCAAATTGTTGCAAGAACATGCAAGATCTTGTGCAGGATAATGCATGATCAGGCCTGATCTTGCAAGATTTCGAGCAAGATAATACATGATCTTACAAGATTATTCAACATCTTGAACAAGATGGTACAGGATCTTGCATGATTAGTCAAGATCTTGAACAAGATATTACAGGATCTTACAGGATTATTCAAGATCTTGAACAAGATATTACAGGATCTTACAGGATTAATCAAGATCTTGAACAAGATATTACAGGATCTTGCAGGATTAGTCAAGATCTTAGCAAGATAATACAGGATCTTACAGGATTAGTCAAGATCTTGAACAAGATATAGGCAAAGTCCTTTGCAACTTTAACAACTTTCAAATTCCACTCTGGTTCGCTGATTATACTTGCGGGTGCATCTTGCATTATGCTTATCATCAATAGCATCAGCTCTGTCTTTGTGGTAGTTCCAGTCAATCACAGAAAGCTGTTTCCTTGCTTTGTATACCTTGAAACTATAAACATTATTACAAGGATTTAGTATACAGCCATTGATAAAATACCCACATTTTCAAAGTCATTTATAGAATAAATAAATAAATAATTTATTTAAGTGTCAATGTATTTACAACTAATATTTATTGGAGACACTAAATAAAAAATATAGAAATACAATTTGCTCACCTATAAGCACATCTCTTTGGAGCGTACCCCAATGACATGCTGTTTGCACTCTCTAGATCACCTGTATGTCTGTTAAAGGAGGGATATATGTCAATCAATCAAACTACAATTTGAGACAAGTTGCATAGAGACACAGGGAACCCCAGGGTATTGTAAACCACCATTATTGTAAAAACGACGTACAAAAATAAACAATGTATGTGTTTGAATGTTTCCATTTATTCCTTACTTCTCCCTTCTCAGTGCAATATTGAACCTACACTACATATACTCTAGTGTACAAGATATTTGTATGATGTAAGTGTTCCACATAGGGGAGGGGGGATTGCAGGCTGTTATTATTTGTCATAAATAATTCTAGAATAGTTCAGGATTTCAAACCCTTACCTGAATCTTACATAATGCTTGAAACTGTCCAGAAGTGTGGGTTCAAGGATAACCTTTTGGAGGGCTATGAAGTCATTGTCTCTTCTGTCGAACCAAGGAGGGTGCTCATTTCCATACAGTTGTTTTGTTTCAACGGGGAAGTCGACAAAAACATTCTTACAAATATTCACTACGCTTCAGTAGAGCGAGAAGATGAACAACAAAGGCAGTATCTGTTTTAAAGCCATACTGCTGTTTGGCAGTCTTCCAGCTTCTGATCACAATATGGTCAATCCATATCCGTTGATTCCCCTTTTGCCAGGTTTTCATTCGAGAGGCAGTGTTTTCATGTTTTCTTTTCCTTCCGCTCTTGTCTCGTCGACCGCCATGCGAAGCCATTCCGAATTTCGCTCGAAGAGAGCAAAATATCAAAGACAGATGAAAAAATATAACTACAGAAGGCCGAAATATATACCGATAAGTATTTGAAAACAATAAAAATGAAAAATCGCTGAAGGATTGCAAAGATAAAACTCAGATTCTAACAGATTCTATAAACTTGAAAACGTTAGACTAACAATCTCAATTTGTTGACTCTCGTACCCAGACACCTTCCTACACGAAACCGCGCTATAAAAGGGCCTGTGCCAGGCAGCTAACACCTTCAGTTGTCAGTCATCCATCGTACTGTCAAGAGCTCTGCATCGTAACAATGGGCGCGAAATTTAAATTCAAAAAATTGAATTTCAAATTGTTGACTTTCTTTGTTCTTTTAACCCATTCGCTCCTGAGCTATTTTGAGTTTTTTAACGATTTTCTGGACCTAATCACGTCGTAGGAAATTTCGATTCCATATAAGGGGTTTCCATGGAAATCTTGACAGTTCTGAATGCCTGTGGGCTCGCGTCTTCACGTGTGCTGTCTTTCTTCTTGGGAGCTCGTAGGGGCTAGTAGTAATCACTACTCGAAGAGGCCAATTTTGCATTTTTAGAGTGTTTATAGCCATTATTCACCACAGAAGCCCCCAGGACAGCATCATTAAGCTTGACTGGTGTGGTAGAGACCGTTCTCCTGGAAGAACTCAGGAGGAAGATACGAATTCACGAACACATTTCGGCAGCTCGTTCAGATTTTCCAAAATGGCGGACTCAAAGTGAAATCGTCTCTGGTCTTTCTGTGGTGGATTCCAGGGCCGACAAAGGCATTTTTGGCAACTTTGAACTTGAAAAGAATGCAACCGGTGCAATATTTTGCCTGTAGGACCGACTGGCTTGACACTCTATATATTCTTAAAATCACAAATGGCGGGAGGATTTCTGTCGAAAATTACCGGATGTTCCCGGCATCCTTTTCGGGCGTGCAGAAGGAAAACACGTGTTAGCGAAAGTGGTCCTAAGGAAATGGCTATTGTTCTGCAAGCTAAGGAAGAGAGAGTGAAAAATTCATGACTATATCAAGAAGAGAGATGGAAGTTTGCCGAGAAAGTGGCGTTTTGTTTTGCAAGGATGTATTTTGGAAGAAAATCCAAGTCAAATGTCGTTCATTTTCGAGGTGTAAAATTGCGTCAAAAACACGCATTTTTGATTTTTATGGCAAACAAATTGAACTAATGCCCAGAAATCGGACCTTTAAGTCAGTTTACTTGAGGTTAAAATATGAAGAGTTATCTAGTTGTCACTAATAACTGGCCATGAGATCGATGTTACGAAAATTCAGAAAGTTAGAATTTTTCAAAGCAGTATCGATGTTTACGGCCGGTTTCGGCCAGTGTAGGAGTCAATGGGTTAATAACATCAAGAACTCACTTTCAAAATCTTGTTATTAGTTTTGAATGATCAGTTTTGAAAATATTGATATTTAGCTCAGTTTTATCGAAGTCCAGTTGAATAATAATTATGAACTTTGAGTCGTTCAATACGACATGAATACGAAGATGTTACTCCACCATTGATTCAACTGAGCTGGAAAGGTGTGAAATGAAGGCGGTCCAGTCCCTTTTATAGCGCGGTTTCGTGTTTAAAAGCTTTTAAAAACAACAAAGATATGTCTCAAGATAATAAAAATGTACACTTCAATGTGTAGTTTGCAAACGATATTTCGGTTGCAAAAATATAAAAATATTGGTTATGAACAGTCAAGCGAAAAATCGGTTGGAGGTAACTGAAATATTGTTTGGGAAAAGCGAAATATCGGTTCCAGTCAACCAAAATTTTGTTTAACACTCAAATGAAATATCAGTTGATCAACCTATATATCGGTGGAATTTAGGTGCCGATATTTCATTTCAGCCAATATATCGCTGCCATTATATTGCCAAACTAGCCTGAAAAACTTTCTGACTGTACTGTACATGTGACCGTAATCGGAGATCTGACTTTGAAATCGGAGAACTGATTGATAAGAACCGAACCTGTGAACTGGACAATGCTGGGGAGGAGGAGGTACTGTCTCTTCATAGTTTAGCCGTAACACCTTTCACCATGATAAGCTGACGTTTATCGCCCGATCCCATGTTGAAAAGGATTCTTTGACTCAAACTAACCAACAGCACAAGAATGTCAGTGTCTGGAGATCTGATGATGATTGTGGATTCATCTGGGCAGTGTAGAACGATCTTCGTGTCTGCTTCTTCATGTGCGGAACATAGCTCTTCAATTTCTTTAGATATGGTTATGTCACCATTACTACTAAGGCTGACACATACATCTTCATCATTGACTACAATAACGTGCCTCCCGCAAAGTTTCTGGGCATACCTGTCTTTCTTCCATTCATCTAGTAGAAAGCCTGACAAACGTTTGTTCTCACTATTAGACAAAAACTTCTTCCAGTATCGTGTCAAATGGCCTTTAATGATATTTATGTGCTAAATTTCAAGATAACCAACTTTGAAGATTGGGATAATTGAATATTCCAGACAACATACATAAGTTTACCTTCGTTTATTGGAAGTTTTTTCAGAATTTAAATCGTTCATAACTTCGCAGAGATATATAATTTCGTCATGAAATTAGTTATATAAGTATAATGTATAAGTTTCATGACGAAATGATATATCTCTGCGAAGTTATGAACGATTTAAATTCTGAAAAAACATCAAAATGAGGCTTGTAACGCATGACGGCAAAATCCCATACTAAAGTCTATAAATGTCATCCCCGATAACTTTTTGAGATTTTATCCTATACCATCGAAACTTTCCAGAAATGTTCTTTCAGACAAACTCTTTCAGATCATATAGGCTGTTTGCACCAGAAAGAAACCAGTTTGCTGAGCTGAAAAATCAGTACGCATGATGAGTGAATTGTTTACTCCATGTCAGCTGGCTGCCATGTTGTCGAAAATTGAGTAGTGAGCATAGCAAACGAAGAGGCATTGACCACCAAATAAAAGCATAATAGTCTAATATTTCGAGAAATAAAATAATTTTAAGGCACAAGGACATCATTTCGAATTCAGTGGATAAAATGCTCATAAAACGTCCGCAAAATCTGTAAGCATTTGATCCAGTTAGCTTGTCTTGTGTACTTCTTGTGTTCATCTGACTGTGGTGACGCATGCGCACACACAATTCCCCTCTGTTATTATGCAGTTATTACAAGAATTAATATATTACAAAAAGGGAACATGTTATAAAAAATACACTTAATTGCAATAACATTGTCATATAAAAAAGTAAATTACCGAATTAATTAAAGACAAAAGGAGCAGTTCAGCTTGAGTGCTCTGCTTTTCTCTTTTAATGAATTCCTATTTTGTAGCTTTCTTTTTTATATGAGAACATGTTATATTAAAAATAATAAATACAGTGTTAGAACTATTTCTACTATTATACAGTTTTGTACAACAATGAATGTATTATGAGTAGAGATTTGGAAAATAATTTGATACAGAAATTTATGGTAGAAAACTCTTAACATCCATAAGAGTAGAAGAAACTTTAGAGAAAACTAGACAACGTTTCGACACTGCTGGACGTCATAATCAAGTTAAGAAACTAGAAATGAAATGAATGAATGTATTACACAAATACAAGGGCAACATACAGTACAGCCTAGAAGTATGTTAACATGCCAGAGCGCAGGTTTTGCGTGGGCTCCATTAAAGGACCCCACGCGTATGGACGGAGCCGGTCTTTGCTGTAAAACGGAGCCCGCCTGTATGCGTGGGCATTTCTTTTGTTATACAGTTATTGTTATTGAGCAATTGACCATGAATTTGATTCACAAAGAACAGCAAGATCCGTCCGTAAGCGCGGACTCCGTCTGTACGAGTGTGAATCGTAAATTGAAATTGACTGCAATGTTTATGACTTAGCATGACCATTTCATCGTTTGACTCTATATAAACTTTTCGCTTTCTTCACACAATCAGAGACATTCTATGAGAGAAATGTCTTATCGTCAAAATGAGTCACGCTCGAAGACTTCGAAAGAGCGTTTATGAATAATCTGTGAATTCTCACGTGCACCTGAACCGGTTCAAACCGGTCACGATGTGTGAAATCAGACTGACGGCACATGATAACATGTAAACAAACATACACTACAGATACTATATTGTGAACTTTATTTTGTATATATTAAAGTCAATGTTTAGCATTAAGGTCATGACTTTATGCCATTGGAGTGGCTCTGAAAAGAGCCGTTTTTAAGCATTAAAGATCATTGTCTTAGTGTCCACTTGCTCTCCCATCTTGTTCAATGATGGCAGGAAGAACCTTGGCGAGGTGGCCGATGTAGGAGCAGCACTGTTCGGGCTTGATATCGTGCCAGAAGGACTCGATGCCGTTGACTAACTCTTCTTTGTTCGTTGGCTTGACTCTTCTGCGGAGGTGTGTCTTTAAAGTGCTTATGAAGCGTATTTTTTTATTTTGAAAATTGATTACATATGAAGTGAATAGTGGGATGTTTCAGTTTTTTGTGATTTGAGCTTCGCATTTGCGAGTTATATAGGTTTGAAATCGTGATATGCTAATTCGGTGACGTCAAAGGAGGCATTTGCTGTAACTTATTTATATTTTTTCAAGTAGCATTCTTTACTGAAATAGAAAAAACGTTTAACATCATTTATATAAGTTGTATAATTTTTTTCCAGATTAAAAAATGTCAATGATTTGCAAGGGCACTTTTGTATAATAAATGATGCCTCCTTTGACGTCACCCAATTAGCATATCACAATTTCAAACCTTTATAACTCGCAAATGCGAAGCTCAAATCACAAAATACTGAAACATCCCACTATTCACTTCATATGTAATCGATTTTCAAAATAAAAAAATAAGCTTCAAAAGCACTTTAACTGGTTCCAGAACATTTCTATGGGGTTTAGATATGGACACTCTGCAGGGGTTGGCCAGTAGTTGATGTTATGAGCTGTCATAAAGTCCATAGCGTAACGACCTGAAAAATGAAAACACAAATGAGTTAGTAAAACATCATTCAAGATATTAAATCAAGACAGAACACTTCTAGCATACTCTTATGTTTTGGGTCGTTATCCTGTTGGAATCGATGTCCATCTGGAAACACACGGCGGATGAAGGGAAGCAGCGCATTTTCTAGAATCTCATGGATGTAGAATTCTTTCCTCATGATTCCAGCGAAGATAAGAATCGGGTGGTACCACGTTTAGATATGCCTGCCCAGACATGAACCTTGTATGGATGTTTTACTGTTGGCTTCATCTTTCCCGGTTCGCCGACCTTCCTAAAGCAGATCCTCCCGTGTCTTTCTAGCCACACACTACTCTCGTCCGTGAATATTACATCATCAAATTGGTCACCATCAGCCAACCAGGCTTGTGCAAACGCAAGTCTATCATTTCAGGTTTTTTTCTCGAACAAGCTGACAGTAATGTGGTCCTGTTATGACCCACCCCATTTATTTCCGTTCTTTCTTGATCGTACTTTTGCTGACATGTAGATCGAATTGTCGTCGAAGATGTTTTTGGAGGTCTAAAAATAAAAAAAGTTGTGTTTTAGTTGTAATCCGATGCATTTCAGTTGTAGTTAATCATCATTTTTGCTTACCAGTGGAGGATGTTTCATCATCTTTTCTCATTATTTGTTCAATATACTCTCGTTGTTGAGAGTTGAGTTTGGAAGGTCGTCCACTTGCTGCTTTGTCTGAATATGAGCCAGTCTTTATAAAATATTTCACGATCTTACTAACGGTTTGGCATGTGATACAAATACTTTCTGTTTTTAATTGCTCAACGATAGCTTTTATGTTGAATCCAGAATTGAAAAGAGTCACTACTCGTTCTTTTGTAATTACTGACGTGCGTGTCATTTTGAATCTCCAATGTAAAACTTTCAGAAACTGAACAGTAAATGGAGTCAATCAATGGTGTCAGTAAATTGAATCAGGCTATATTATAACATCGATAGGATCATGTTTTTCAAAGGCTTGATGTAATTGGTTTAGACAAGCATGGTTCTAATTGGTTTTTAAATGGCTTGATGTAATTGGTTCATAATTGGTTTGTACAAGTTTCCTCGGACGTAAGTAAGTTGTTTATACCATCAATTTTTGTGATCCGATCTGTTGTTTATACCATCAAACTAACCTATTGTTTTCGTGATCCGATTTGAGCCGTACAGTGTATATAAATTGCATGTAAAGATCCGCCACTGATACAATTGTTGTTGTTAAAAACAAGGTTTCAAAACAAAGTGGAATGTATCAAAACAAAGTGGAATGAAGAAACTGTCGCATTTCTACGAACATGTCTGAATTTACCGATATTTTCTGTATTATCAGAAAGTTTCTGAGTTCTAGCCAATCAGAACCCGATGATCATCCAACCGTGACTAATGCTGATTTAATCACGGGAAACAAGAAAGTTTCTGAATCTTCAGAGACGTTCTGAATCTCTAGAAACTTTCCGAGCGTGAAGAAAGTTTCTGCGAATATCAGCCAATGAAAACAGCAGATATTAATACCATGGTATAGTGAGATATCGGTACTTCGATTCTTTTCTCTCGGATATACAAGAAATTGGAGTTCACCCTACTCCATATAAATGTAACCATTAAAAAACAGTATCATTATAATATCCAAAACAAGCAAAAGTCTTTTAATGGTATAGTCAAATTAAAATTGTCGCAGATCAGCAAAAAACTCTCGGCCAACAGAAATACTAGCCGTTACTGATTTCTGTTACCTGAAAATTAGCGTTAAGCTTTAGATTCCACCGTCCTTTTATATTGTGAGCAAATTCCTCTGGAAGCCAAACTACACCGCCATGTCATCACCGCTTTGTATAAAGTCACGATCGCGACATAAACGTAAGGGCTAAAAACAACAACTGACCGTGAGTGAAAACTTTAAGAAGAGAGGGTATTAAAGTTAAAAAACGTACTTACGTACTACGGTGGAAAAATAGAACCTGGTCATGGATGTTACTCAGGTTTACCGACTTGTGTGCTGTTGCCTGCTAATAAACTGTTCCTAATTGACCGAGATTGAAGATTATGCCCCACGAGGATAAGAAATTTTCTAAATGCCCAGAACATTTCCGAGTTCCTAGAAAATTTCTGAATCTCCAGAAACTTTCTGGGTTCACAGAAAGTTTCTGTACCCTAAATATTTGACTGATTGAAACGTAAAGATGCGTGGTTGTAATCTTGTTCTGTTTCACCTGGAATGAATGTTCGAACAGTTTGTGATTTTAGAATCACGACAAGATTAAACCCATTAGAAACTAAAAATAATTCACAAATTACGAAAAACCTATAAACTTCGTGAGGGATAGTACGAACTATTTTCAAAGTAAACACAAATCGTTATTCGCTAGTTGACGAACCGCGATCGTGTTTCATGATCACTGTCGGCTAGTTAGTTGGCCAACACGAACATGATCTAGTCATTTATATCGCCTATAAAAGGTTGATACTCTGATATACATTTTACAACAACCTCCTCCACGTTAACATCAACTATACACATGAACAAGTTAAAAAGCCGTTCATGTTTGCTTTTAAGCGTTCACACGAAGTTGAATACCATGAACTATTGCCGGCAAAGAGCTAAAACTTCAAAGGAAAAGCCAATATTTACTTAGACGTTTCGACCCCTGTTCCCAACTAGGGTCGTAGCCGTACCACAACACAAGCAACCAATCAAATGAGTTCTTGAGTTAATTGAATTAATTAAGCGTGTGAATTTGGCGCTAATGGTACCGAGTTCTTCTTGTTTCTTGTTGAAGATTCTAGCGAGTAATTCATGGCGAATAATAATATCGTTTAGCTTGAAGCATTTGGCTTTCGCTACGTCTTCAGCCATTGTTTTTCAATTTGGCGCGCGATTGTATACCGACAATGATAAGAGTGACGACAGCAATGTGACAGCTCAGCTCGGTAACTTATCGTTTGTGTGAACGCTTCTACTCTAATGTAAACAGTAAACGTCAAGATTCTAGATCGAAAAGTCCCAGTGTGAGAGTAATTATCATGTTCGTGCCTTCTTCTAAGATCACTCAATTCCACTCTTGATATATAAGTCTAGGTTAGATTCTTTGATATGATTGGTTGGTGGATGATCTTTGAATATTTAACTAGGAGATCACGTGAGTTTATCTCCATGTCATTTTCATTGACAAGTCAGACCGAAATGTGTAGTTGTTGTGCAATTTACGGATTTAGGTGATATTTTTCTTATATTTGAATATGCATTCGATGTTTCTAACCCTTGGTTACGATAGCTACGCCAGTCTATCTAGAATGCTTGCCATCCAGTCGCCTCTAAAACAAGTCTTCTCAACGGTAATCTTCAACAAAGTTTTATATTTGTTGTTTTCAAATCGTGAAGTTAAAGTATTACTCATGTTGTGAATCGGTGTCCTGTAGGTAGGCGAATGTAAGCTTGCTGACGAATTCCAATAAAATATATTTTAAATAAACTTTAACTTGTTCATGTGTATAGTTGATGTTAACGTGGAGGAGGTTGTTGTAAAATGTATATCAGAGTATCAAACTTTTATAGGCGATAAATGACTAGATCCACAGGTATCCCAAGTTCAATATTAGTGTAAATGTATGGCGTCTTTTGAACGCCATAATCATTTGGTAAAAATTCCGTTTGAATAAAATATCGAAAACACTAACTTGTTTGTTTGAGTCATCTCTTCTGTGTCCGAGCCGATTTTAAGCCGTATCCGTTCAGTTTTTGGTGAGTTATAGTCGATTTGGTTTGTCACGTATCACACACTAGTATAATTCAATTATACTAGTGTGTGATACGTGACAAACCAAATCGACTATAACTCACCAAAAACTGAACGGATACGGCTTAAAATCGGCTCGGACACAGAAGAGATGACTCCAAACAAGTTAGTGTTTTCGATATTTTATTCAAACGGAATTTTTACCAAATGATTATGGCGTTCAAAAGACGCCATACATTTACACTAATATTGAACTTGGGATACCTGTGCTAGATCATGTTCGTGTTGGCCAACTAACTAGCCGACAGTGATCATGAAACACGATCGCGGTTCGTCAACTAGCGAATAACGATTTGTGTTTACTTTGAAAATAGTTCGTACTATCCCTCATGAAGTTTATAGGTTTTTCGTAATTTGAATTGTGAATTATTTTTAGTTTCTAATGGGTTTAATCTTGTCGTGATTCTAAAATCACAAACTGTTCGAACCGAACATTCATTCCAGGTGAAACAGAACAAGATTACAACCACGCATCTTTACGTTTCAATCAGTCAAATATTTAGGGTACAGAAACTTTCTGTGAACCCAGAAAGTTTCTGGAGATTCAGAAATTTTCTAGGAACTCGGAAATGTTCTGGGCATTTAGAAAATTTCTTATCCTCGTGGGGCATAATCTTCAATCTCGGTCAATTAGGAACAGTTTATTAGCAGGCAACAGCACACAAGTCGGTAAACCTGAGTAACATCCATGACCAGGTTCTATTTTTCCACCGTAGTACGTAAGTACGTTTTTTAACTTTAATACCCTCTCTTCTTAAAGTTTTCACTCACGGTCAGTTGTTGTTTTTAGCCCTTACGTTTATGTCGCGATCGTGACTTTATACAAAGCGGTGATGACATGGCGGTGTAGTTTGGCTTCCAGAGGAATTTGCTCACAATATAAAAGGACGGTGGAATCTAAAGCTTAACGCTAATTTTCAGGTAACAGAAATCAGTAACGGCTAGTATTTCTGTTGGCCGAGAGTTTTTTGCTGATCTGCGACAATTTTAATTGACTATACCATTAAAAGACTTTTGCTTGTTTTGGATATTATAATGATACTGTTTTTTAATGGTTACATTTATATGGAGTAGGGTGAACTCCAATTTCTTGTATATCCGAGAGAAAAGAATCGAAGTACCGATATCTCACTATACCATGGTATTAATATCTGCTGTTTTCATTGGCTGATATTCGCAGAAACTTTCTTCACGCTCGGAAAGTTTCTAGAGATTCAGAACGTCTCTGAAGATTCAGAAACTTTCTTGTTTCCCGTGATTAAATCAGCATTAGTCACGGTTGGATGATCATCGGGTTCTGATTGGCTAGAACTCAGAAACTTTCTGATAATACAGAAAATATCGGTAAATTCAGACATGTTCGTAGAAATGCGACAGTTTCTTCATTCCACTTTGTTTTGATACATTCCACTTTGTTTTGAAACCTTGTTTAAAGAACGTCACAAATCAAAAGGTGGTTTAGATACTTAAATTTACAATCCTAACTTGGTTTGATATACATGTAGATCGAGTACATGACAAATAAAACAATGATCTCGTTATTTAAAAAGGGTTTGATAGACTGCAGTTTAGGTAAACAATGTTCCCAGACTCGGCGGTTTTATACGATGGTTGCCGAAATTCATAAACAAGAATCTCCTAAAGTGTTGTGTAAACACTACCATAGAGTGTTTGATGCAGTACCATTATGTTCGATCGTCCGAATTTCAGTTTGATCGTCGAAAACATTTCTTTGTCGATCCATATCACACCTAACTCTCTAGGGAAATATTCAAAAGTTAATGAGCAGTTGTTTTGCGTGGGGTTGTCTGATCAGCACACACGTATGGATGGAGCCCGTCCACACGGACGAAGCCCGTCCACACGGACGAAGCCCGTCCGTACGGAGTCCGTCCGTGTGGACGGGTTACATGTGTTATGTTAATTAACCCTTGTCCTGCCGGTCACTTTTGGATTGACCATACCCTCAGTGCCGGTTACTTTTTGAAAAACCCATGGCTTGCTTATAAATATTCATACAAAATCAGGAATTGGAAATAGATATGTCAACCCTATATGTTCCTGAAAGCTTGCATATTGTTCTTTCTTTTTGTTTAAGAATTGAGGCCACACCCTGTAACAGTGGGTGTCCGTTGCTATGGAAACACGATTTTCTTTTTAAAGGGTCATTTTTTAAATAGAAATATAGGAATATAATCAAAATATCTAGTATATACTTCAGTTTTATATACATGATACTTTTATTCATAAAGAATTGAAACATTACTATTTTACAACATTCCTACAAGAAAATAATTACAGATGTTTATAGTGTGATCTTCGCAATTTGAAGAAGCATATTACAGGTTTGTTTCAACCTGCTATCCAGTGCTAACAGTCTATACATTATAATTGATCAATGTGTGATATAATTCGAAACAAGGAGTTACACACAAAGGGGTACTATTGCACTGTTCACACTGGTATCTGGTTTCTTTTCTTTTCCCTTTGTCGTGGCAGACTTTGCATTTGCGTGTAGGTAATGCCTTTTTGGGTCCTGGTTTTGGCGGAATAATGGAAGGGAAATGCCTGCCATTCAGTCTTGAGATGTACTGTGCTGATGGAGATGTTCTGCCAGGACCACTTGGGGGGTTGACACCTGCAGTATGTGCTTGCAGCACCATTTGCTTTATTAGCTTCAAGGAGAACTCCCGTGCAAGCATGGGCTTTTCCACCTGCTTCTCATATATCAAGTAAGCTTGGACTTGACTTAGGTGAAGCAATTGGAAAAACACTTTCTTGTAGTATTTCGATGTTTTCCTTTCATAAGCATGGTACTGTAGCATCTGGTCACTACGGTCTACACCACCCATGTACCTGTTGTAGTCCATAATGACCTTTGCCTTGCTGATGGGCTGGCCAGACACACGATCAATTCTCCCTGTCTCCACAAAATTGCTGTTGTGTTTGGTAGAGAGCATGTGCACATCTTTCTTGTCCTTCCATTTGAGGACCATTAGCTCATCTTTACGGAAGGCTATATGTTCCCCGCGTTTCAATTTCTCTTTTAGTTCCTGTCGAGGCAAACCCTTTCTGTTGACACGTAATGTCCCAACTGCACCAATGGAGAGATTGAAGAGATCTTTATAGAGAACAGGGCTAGAATAATAGTTATCCATATAGACAACATAGCCCTGCCCCCTATAGTCTTCCACCAAGCGCATAACAACATCGTAAGTGGCTCCCTTGTCACTGATTTCATGGATTTTTCCAGCGTAGATCTCCCACTTAGTCACATATCCAGAAGTGGCCTCTGAGACAACAAAAGCCTTGATATGAAACTTGTGAGATTTACTTGGATTGTAACATCTAAAATGGAGGTTTCCTCTCCATCCAATGGTGCTTTCATCCAAGCTTAGATGCTGTTCAGGCTGGTAAACTTCACAATAGCACTTTCTTAGATAGTCATAAACAGGCCTGATTTTGAATAATGGGTCATAACCATCTTGACCTCGAGGTACCCGATTAGTGTTGTCATTGAAATGTAAAAATTTCAATATCAACAAAAAACGATTCTTAGACATGGTTTTTCTGAAAAATGGCGAATCCAAGACTTCGTCAGAAGACCAATAGAGCTGGATATCCAACTTTTCAACCATTCCCATAGCAAAAATCACGGGAAATAAGAGACGGATTTCGTCACTTGTGACGGGTTTCCAAAACTGCATTCTTGAATGTACAGGCATATTTTCCTCCGCGTCTATCGTTTGCTGGGCAAAGATATTCGTTTGGTACACTATAACATGTAATAATTCATTTGTAAAAAATAGCTTGAAAAAATCAGACGGCTCAGGATTATTTGGTAAGTTTGCTATCAGACGTGGATTCGCGGTAAATCCCGGCTGATCGGGGATTGTGTTTACGCTTTGAGGGTCACTGGTCCATGTCGATTGGGCTACATCGTCTTCATCTTCTTCATCTTCCTCATCTTCTTGTAGTACTTGGAATCTTTCCATAGCTTCACGTACTTCGTCTTCATCGAATCCTTCAAACTCTTCTTCATCATCAGAATCAAAAAGTACATTTATATCGAGTACATTGCTGGCTGCCATTGAGATAACTAATTAGCGTCACTAAATTTCACTACTTTACAACGATCGCTTTCAATGAATTTATTGAAGAACACACAGATATTTCTACATAAATACGTATATCATTTCACAATTTCTTTGACATCAAAATTATTATCAGAACTATTACAAATTGATCAAGGTACAGAGAGAATTGCAACACAAACAAACTTACGATCATATTTCCGACATCTTGTTTCGCGACACATGACAACAAACGTTTGCGATGGCGATACCTGTGGCTAATACCACGTGAAAAAAATCAGAAAATTGATTGGCTAAAAGGTTTGTTATGTAACAATGATCGGACCAAAGGTCACATAGAAACGTGCACGTACGCACGAGTTTTTAGTGTTAATGTATGCGCATACATTAAGAACGAGTATACTCGTCTTTGGCAGTGAGAAACATGATACGATAAATGAGTTATCTCGTCTTTGGCAGGACAAGGGTTAACATACTTCTAGGCTGTACTGTAATAATTGAGTTAGTAGACTGAGTAGCTCTTGCCTGGATGTTTTGGAGATACCTTTAACCCCACATTGTTTTATAGTTGTACTACTGTAAACTTTGTAAAGTCAATAGCTGGCAAAGGAGTAGGTGGACAAGGCTGTGACCTCATTTTGCTCATTTGCTACTGTTTCTTCTTCTGATTGACTGGCTAGGTTCCTTTTAATTTATTTCTCTCTTTTGTCTTTTTCCCAGTAATCATGTTTCCTTTTCTCGTAAGGTCTGATTTTGCATTCTCTATCTCTCAGTAACCATTGCCTTGACTCTTGTCTGAGAACATCTCCAATTGCATCCCACTTGTTAGACACTTGTTCAACACAATGGATCTGGTAACATCATTATTTCTCTCAACGCTTTGTCCCATAAACATTTTCAAAGATTTGTGCAGCTCCATAAAAACTAGGGAATTTGAGAAACCAGTATATGCATGTATGGGATAACATGCCTCCTTTCATAACCTTCCCTCAGTCCATTCACATACACGAAACTGAGCAGCCATTCCTTTCCTTCACACCTAAATTGTAAGGGACTTCTGCTTGGGAGCCAGTTACTCATATTCTTGTATAATACTGTGAAATTCTCCCACAACCTGGTCACTTTTTTAGCAGTGGATCAGGTATATATTTCATCTTTGCAGGAATTTCTTGAAGGATTTGTTTTTCATTTCCCATTAGGCTAGTCCACTCATACATAGCACTTCCTTTCCCATTCGCATCTTTCCCAAGACAAAGGTCATTCCACATGATCTAATGGCCTGAAGTTTATTTTCTGTCTGTCTTTTTTCTCCAAGACTGTCCTCTATGTCCCATTAGTCACAATCAGTGAACCTGATTTAAGTTATATAGCTAAAGATCTGTAGAGAAAACCGATTTTTGCTCTTAAAATCCTATATCCTGTTCTGAGGGAATGGCATAAAATCGTGTCAGTAGAAACTCCATGGCCACTGAACCCAGGCATTCGAAAATCAAATTTTGATTCGAAAATCTAATTTTGATTGTTTTTGTTTCTGTTACAAAAAGGACTGTATGTAATATAAAGCTGATATAAAGCTCTGGTATCCCTGTGGTGAAGGGAAGGCTACCTATTCAACAAACTGAAGCAAAGATGGTGGATTAAAGTTTCTAAAACAACTTGTATGACACATAGTTAAGTGCAGTAGCTCAACGGGCTGGAATTGTCCCTTTAACTTTGGTATAAACAACAAAGAGGTGTTTGTCGTTATATTGCCGATTTCTAGGGGAATTTGGAACCATCAAAGCAGTTGTTGGGGGAATTTGAAAATAATCCATCTTGGATTTTGGAAAATATAAGTATTTTCTTGGAAAATGGATCGTTTCAAAATCAATTGTAACTCAACAAATGTTGTCTTTATCACACTAAAATTGTGATTTTTATGAAATTTACGAATACCTCATTATCAAGATGAAAAATATCCAAAACTGGTTAACGTTTTGCTGCTCAAAACATGGATTCAAAATATAGGCATATGCCACCTTAATGCATTTTGCCATCCTTCGATGCCGTTGTTGCTGCATATGGGCTGGTTATGAGAAGACGCTCCTGTCTTTAGGGGGGAACATGGTGTTATCAACCCACTGTTGTTGGATGTACTCCACCAGCTGTATAAGGGCACAAACATCTGGTGAATCTCATGGTCTGGTAGGAATGGGAAGGCTATCAGGTTCCTGATATACAAGTATGTGGTGTCTTCATTTCAGTGAGGCACCCGTAGTCCCAGTTCTTGCACTTATAAAATCAAAGGCGCCCTATGGCTAACTCGTGGATTGTTTTCCTTTGTAATCAGAGCAGCATTCGATCGTTAATCCCGGGAGCCCACCTGATGCACTTTCCGATGTATATAAATACCGTTAATACCACAGGAAGCCCAAGCTGTGGTTTTGTGGACATTACCCCAGTTTCAAGTCTTTTATTACAGTATTTACACAGGTAACCCAGGCTGTATACTTGTGAAGAGAATGTATGTGAAGAATACATCCCGAAAAAAAATATTGTCAATAAAGCTTGAAATGATAGATAACAATTGTACTTACCGTCTTGTCTTGATTTATTGCGATTTTAAGCGTTTTTTAGCGATTTTAGGTACTGCTCCCCTTCCCCTACTAAGAGAAGTAAATACTTCTCTTTAGTAGGGGAAGGGGAGCAGTACCTAAAATCGCTAAAAACGCTTAAAATCGCAATAAATCAAGACAAGACGGTAAGTACAATTGTTATCTATCATTTCAAACTTTATTGACAATATATTTTTTTTCGGGATGTATTCTTCACATACATTCTCTTCACAAGTATACAGCCTGGGTTACCTGTGGTATTTACAGGAGAAAATATTTTTAAGATATTCTCCACAAAATCACAGCTTGGGCTTCCTGTGTTAATACTCGTTTAGCCACCACAGGGAGCCCAAGCATAAATTCAGTAAAAAGATAATATTTTCCTTCCTATACACCTTTGTTGTGTTATTTCCAATTTAATTTACTGAATTTATGCTTGGGCTCCATGTCCAAACTGCCCACTATTTGAAGCACAATTTTTATTAAGCCCCCCCCTTTTCAAAACTGTTCACTACTATCTGAAGCACAACTTTTATTAAGCCCCCCCATTTCCTTCTCCCAAAAATAAGGAAGCCTCAATGTTGATCAAAAATTTAATAACATATAAACGTATAAACATAAATGTGACTGCTGTAGCCAAAATGACATGTCAGTCTGTAAAAAGAACAAATCTTGACAAAGAGTGTTACTGTTGTGAGAATGTTTCTTTCAGTATCAGTAACTTTTTGGTTATGTTGTTAACCTTATGTTGTTAAGGTTAATTAACGTATAAACATCAACGTGACTACTATCAAATGATGGTATAGTTAGTCTGTAAAAAGAACAAATTGAAACATGCACTTAGCTAAATCTTGCTTAGAATGTGACTGCTTTGACAATGTTTGTTTCCGTATCATACTCTATGGTTATGTTGTTAAGGCTAAGCAACGCAGTTGTAATGTCATCCTCAGATGATGAAGGTGAAAGGTTATCATCATAGTGTGCAAGCATTATGTTGATCTCATTACTAAATACTGTTAGCCAAATTGGTGTGTGAGTATCAATATCATCAGGAATGGCAATGCGCACACTGGTTGTCTTTGGGCAAGTTTGTATCACTACAACTGCACCACACCTGCACTTTAGTTTTGGAATGGTGGATACCTGTACAATCAAGAAGAAAATATAGAAATTAAACTGTTGCAACAAGAAGAGCTGGAAAAATAGTGGTCATCCTTAGACATGTTTGTAACTCACAATAATATGGCTACATTGCAATAATCAGATCAGATTCATAATCATAACAACACATTAAATGAACTTCACATTAAAGAACTTCAAGAGTCTGTATTCCAATAAAGAAAGTTTACAGATGCAGGGCTCAAAATAAAAACATTGTTAATTAGCAAAATTTTGCCTGGGCTTCCTTTGGTGAAATCCAAGATGGCGACACGTTTGTTTCGTGAAGCCATGTGCTGATTTTCGAAAACTAGCTTGCATGAAAGACCATCACTGCCTTGGATTTAGATTGAACATTTGCAAAAATTCACAAGGTCTTCAGAAAAGGTGTAATGAATTGGAATGATTTGGAGAAGATCCTCGGAAACTGTTCAACATCATTGGAAGTTGCTCGAGAACTGAGTTTGCAAATATTGATCAAAAGAAACCACTAATGGACTGTATTAAAAGCAGTTGGACGAGACATAATCTTATATACGAACCTGAGTCAGCTGTTTTTTGCAGTTTTTGCACATATACCACGATGAGAAATTGTTAAGCATCTCCAAGGTTTCGACTGTGACGGTCTTTTGGGTGTTAAGCAAATCGTTATCTGGTGGAGGGAATTTCTCTTGGATATTCTGGAAGAGAGTATTTGGTGTAGTAGTCAACAATTTCTTCGAGTTGAACTCTTTAACTTTCAATCCAGTGAACTTGTAAGCAAGCGCATCGGTGAGATTGGTTATGTTATCTCCCCACAAAGTAACTCTGATAGAGCCTGGAATTTAGAATTAGAAAAAGGGCAATGTGAAAAAATGTGACTTTAAAATCATTAATATGTATTGCTAATTTTACCTGTGTTGTCCGTGATGGTACATGCATCTAATAAACGGATTGGAATTCCGTTCCTTTCGATTGTTCGTACTCTACTGGTGTCCATGTTCAGCATGCCTTTTACAGTCAACAACTGCCCAACTTCCACAGATGGAATGTCTTGAATCAAATATTCCGGTGCTTCAGCGTTTTGTGGTGGCGATGCACTTTCAAAATCGACGTCAGTAGTAGCTGCCATTTCCACAGTAGATCTATTGTTGACTATGATGTCTAAATTGGATGGATCGTCGAAGTTGGGCTTGCGAGAGACGTTTCGGATCTTGACAGGAATTCCTGAACCTTGGTAGCTCTCGAAAGAAGCTTTAAGGGATTCTTGAAAACATACTGCACGAGAATGACCATGTTCACTAGTCTGCAGCATAAAATCGAAATAGGAAATCTTTCTTCTTTTTCCCTTTTTAGTGGGAGAAAGATTTTGGACGTAACCAACTGCGTTGTTCATTATTTATGCCAATACAACTTCACTGTTGGAAATGTAAACTACAACTAACTACGCAAATTGTGCGCAAATTTGCAGTGTTTGTATTTTTATATGAAAAAAGAGGATTCAAATGCACCAATCAGAACGTATCAACAATCATCGAAGGGATCGAAATGCACCAATCAGAACGTATCAAAGGGATACAGCAATCATCGAAGGGATGGAAATGAACCAATCAGAACGTACTAAATCAATCAGAACGTACCAATCAGAACGTACTAAAATGTGCGAACCTGTGAGAAAATAGGTTTTTTTACCATGCAAAAGAGCAGCTCAAATTACGAAGTAGAGCGCAGTCATTTTTCGTTCCTCTACATTGTTGGTAGACTTGCTCCAACTAAGTCTCGTTCGTTTTTCCCCCGCGAAGAAGCCCAAGCAGCGTACTTCGCGGGGGAAAAACGAACGAGACTTGGAGCAAGTCTACATTGTTGGTCGCTTCAACTTAATACTGTATCTTGCGTGTGTTTGATTTGAACACAGTTGCTGAAATTCGACTTGTGTTATTATCGTTTTTATTACCGTGCGAGCAGAGGGAATTTTCTCTGGGCTAGTACAGGAAAAGACCTCTGCTAACAGGGTGCTTCCCATCGATTTGTATCATGAATTTAAAAAGCTAGATTATAGACAAGCTGTAGATTAATTGTATTAAATATTGGCCATATGTAGGGTTATTGAATTCCCACGTATAGAAATGAAATGCGATGGAATTCCCAACAGAACCCGAGGTATTGAAATGAAATGGGATGGACTTCCCAACAGAACCTCAGGTATTGAAATGAAATGGACTTCCCAACAGAACCCCAGGTATTGAAATGAAATGGGATGGACTTCCCAACAGAACCCCAGGTATTGAAATGAAATGGGATGGACTTCCCAACAGAACCCCAGGTATTGAAATGAAATGGGATGGACTTCCCAACAGAACCTCAGGTATTGAAATGAAATGGGATGGACTTCCCAACAGAACCCCAGGTATTGAAATGAAATGGGATGGACTTCCCAACAGAATCCCAGGTATTGAAATGAAATGGGATGGACTTCCCAACAGAACCCCAGGTATTGAAATGAAATGGGATGGACTTCCCAACAGAACCTCAGGTATTGAAATGAAATGGGATGGACTTCCCAACAGAACAGAACCCAGGTATTGAAATGAAATGGGATGGATTTCCCAACAGAATCCGAGGTAGAGAAATGAAATGGGGTTCAATTCTCTACAGAACCCCAGGTATAGAAATTAAATGGTAATTGTGGCATTGACTGCATAATTTAGATAGATAGAATGATTTATTAAAATGACATTGCTGTCGTATAAACTGAATTGTGTAACATCACAAAGATAAATATTCAATTCAATAAAATTTGTACAACTGTAATTTACATGTGTAGCAATATAGCAATAATATTTAGTGCTAATTAATTAGGTTGCATGCTTTTAGTGTTTGTTTTCTATCATCTAATGATATCTTACAGGACGTATAGTAAATTGTATTGACAATATCATTGTAAATGATGCGAGGACTAGCAGAATTGTTGAAAAATAATAATAATTGTTAAACAAATTTTAATTGCATGTAAGCTTATTGTTATTATTATAATTATTGTTATTATAAAATCAGGTCACTCAAAATCTGCAAATTTGTACATGTATTAAGTAAGCTTAAACTTTATATGTTATGGTGTGGAATGTTCACTAGATTTGTATCAGATATCTTGTGATTTGCCTGCATCCATTTAGAATTTGTCAGTAGTTGTTGAAAGTTGCTTTATATAACTGTCATTAAAGATCTTGTGAGTCTGATCTTGGTTTGCTATGATCGCTGTGATGAATATTACTGGATGCCATATATTTGTCAGTGCATGCTAGTACTTGTTATCCTTGGTAAATAAAGTTCATTGATTGATTTACTGCTTCTTTGGATTCTCGAGCATGACCACTTCTCTGAGTTTGCCATGATAAATATAATACTGCATTTTCTTTGAAGGCCACTTCTCTGAGTTTGCCATGATAAATATAATACTGCATTTTCTTTGAAGGCCACTTCTCTGAGTTTGCCATGATAAATATAATACTGCATTTTCTTTGATGGCCACTTCTCTGAGTTTGCCATGATAAATATAATACTGCATTTTCTTTGATGGCCACTTCTCTGAGTTTGCCATGATAAATATAATACTGCATTTTCTTTGAAGGCCACTTCTCTGAGTTTGCCATGATAAATATAATACTGCATTTTCTTTGATGGCCACTTCTCTGAGTTTGCCATGATAAATATAATACTGCATTTTCTTTGAAGGCCACTTCTCTGAGTTTGCCATGATAAATAATACTGCATTATTTTTCTTTGAAGGCCACGTTAGGCCCAGTGAGTGTGTGATTTGACTTGCAGTGATTGTAGTTGAATTTATGAATCCGAAGGTTGCTACTTATAATGTTGTCTCTGTTCGTAAGTTCATTTATAGGTGAAATTATGTCTTCCTTATTCTTTTGCAATGTCCTTTCCCAGTCCTTTGCAAATTAACTTGCAGTAATAATTGGCATTTTAATGTTGTACCGATGTAGATGGTTAATTTGTAGTTGCATATTTCCTTTAATTGAGCTGTATCAGGTAATTTCTGTGAAAAGTTAAAAGAGATGGCATTAGCAAAATAATAAGTACCATAGTGCATGTGGCTATTAAATATTAAAACATGGACTAGTTACAGCATGAAATTTGTACAGTATGTGTGATAATAGAACTTACTTTTTGGAGTTTAAGGCAGATATACATGAAAAGATGCACCTTCTACATATGTATGAAGGTGCAGAGACCCCCACGAGGGACAAATTAAAACACAGAAAACCATTGACTGACTATTATTCAATTTACATGTAGATAAAATTATTGAATATTGATTAGCTGAAAAAATGTAATTATAGTATTGTATGAGAACATTTACGCTGGTTGTCAGTTGTTCTTTGTTAATCGAAACGATTACATAATATTAAAAACATTCATTGTAGCTGTAGAAAAAGAGGTTTATGGTCACTGTAGTATGATTCTAAAACACCAGAAATTTCAATTTGGTCTTGTATATTCGTATAAATGTGGTCTATTGTAGTGCGATAGTCTGTAGTGTAGTCATTAATTAACTGAGTGTAGCCTTTTTCAGTTATCAAATATTTCAGTAGTGCATTTTTTTCAGAGGATGGTTGATTAATATTGACATTGAAATCTCCCAGAATAACTGTTGGAATGAAAGTGTTCAAGTTATGTTGACTGTGGATATAATCCAAAGCTTCAATCATTCTTATCAGTGTAACTTTACTGCTAGAACGATAAATACCTATTATGTACAACGGATGGTGGTTGTAATTGATCACTGTCATAGTTATTTCTACATCATTATAATTACATCTAGTTGGATCTGATAGACATTGAATATTGTTTTTAATGTAAACAGCTGTGCCATACTTTGTTCTTGTATTTTGAGATGGATTATAGTCATTCCGATACAGGATGAAGTCTTTAAGAGTAAACATGTTATTATCATCTCTAGAACACAAAGTTGTTTCAACAAAAAATATTAACATTAGCTGCTTGTACATTATAATCATGGGCTACATCTTCAATGTGTAGATGGAGAGATCTGACATTGTGAAAGAGAATTGTAATTTTGTTGGAATTACATTTAGTTGAATCATACATGTATAAATATGGAAGACAGCATGTTAAAGAGGCTTCATTTCTAAGACGAAGCATTTCAGTTTGAACTGAGTTGCTAACTTTAATTTTCTGCTCATTTAAATTTAAAATGTGTAAAGTAGAACTATTTCTCACTCTACTTAAGCCAACATAGTGCATGTGTTCTCTTGTTATAGATGGAAAGTCTACAACTGCTTCATTAAGCGTGTCACCTTGGCAACGATGAATTGTTTTTGCTGCAGCTGGTCTTAAAGGAAATTGTTTTCTTAAAACTTGAGTCTGACCTTTCTTATTGAATCTAAATTGTCTACATATTTCTAAGACTGGTGTCCAAGACTTGTTTATATTATTGTGGTACAAATGGAAATATTCTTTGCGATGGTTGTGACCTATACTATTTTCTGAAAATGACACCCATATTATACTTGGTCTACTAGAATTAGCCACTCTGTAGTCTATCTTTTCTATGATACATTCAGCACCATTAGTCATTCCATCTAGCACTGACACATTTGTAGTTAAATCATATTTTCCTCCAACAGCTACAGACATTTCAGAATACAACCCCATGGTTTTGGTAGGATCATCTGGTATTCTTTTCCTTAGTTTTTCTTTAAGTGCATCATTTACATCACCTACTATTATGTCTACAGCTTTTACTTGAGCCTTATTCCTTGAACTTTTTTCATAGATTGTAGTATTGTGTACATTGACACATGCATTGGTTACAAACAGGTGTGTTTTACTCATAGGATAATTGATACTGGTAGGGTTTTCTTTTAAAATCCTTGTCTTTAATACCTTAATATCATGTTCAGTATGATTGCCTTCTCTAAGACGATTTAAGAGTTCTGCAAACTGCTTGTCATCTTTCTGTCTCATTATCTCTGTCAATTCAAACATTTGGAAATGGTCTTGCCATATGTTAGCAGCTAAAGCACTATAGTTGTCTTTTGATGTCTCAAATATCCACTTATCAAATACAGGCTTTAGTTGAAAGAAGTCACCAACAGTTATTAAACTCACCCCTCCAAAAGGTATTTGTGATCCCATTATCTGCTGTAAGCGCAAGTTTAGGAAGTTAAACATGCCACTACCAACCATGGATATCTCATCAATAAATATAACTTTAAGTTTGCCAAGGTGTGCCCTTATAGTATTCAATCTGTCTCTGTCAAGTGTACAGTATTGAAACCCTCTATTGGCTGGGATTTTAAAAGCAGAATGTAGAGTATTTCCTTTGATATTAAAAGCTGCTTTGCCAGTAGGTGCTACCTTGAGAACTTTAATTTCATCAGGGTTTTCACCTGGTTGACTGTTAAGGTATTTAATAAGAGCTTCATATAAAGCATTAGTTACAGTAGACTTGCCAACTCCTGCTCCACCTGTTAAAAACAGTCTCAGTGGTTCATCTTTTGTTTTGATAGAATACAATACATGATAGAAAAATTGTCTTTGTTTTTTGTTGAGTGATCGAACTAGTTTTCTGAATTCATGATCCTCCATACGCTTCACTACGAGGTCTTCTTGATCATTAGTTCTAGGAAACATTCCCATGTCATCTAACAAATCATATTGATTATGTAGTTTATTTTTCCCAGGATCAAAGCATCCATACAGTTCACTAGCTGTTTTTTCAGCTTGTTTGTCCTGTTCATTTACATGCTGTGCATTGGGTGCTACATTGCCAAAGTCATCATTGTCATGATTTTCAATGTCTTGCATTGCTTTGTCAAGCAATTCTGAATGATATTCATATTGTTCTCTTCTTTCAGTAATGTTGACTTTTTGTGATTCAAAGCTCTCTTGATAAGTTTGAAAGTTCAGTATAAGATCTTTTTCTTCATTTCTCCAAGGAGAATAAAGCATTAGTTGTTCTCTGTAATAGTTTTCTGAGTCTTTTTCTTTATTGAATCTTACAGAACGAATGATCTTAGATTTTCTTCGTTTAACAAGTTTCATTCCACCCCTCATTTGAATTTCTTGATTTTCAATTTGATCTTCATTAGTATCAGCATGGTCATCATCAATGTTTTCATCAAAATCTCTTTCTGGTAAGTAGTTATCTGACATTTTGTCTCTAGGGCAATTGGAGTTAACTTGATTAGAACCATTTCTTTGTCTAACACAATTATACCAGGCAACAAAGTCAGCTAAACACAAATTTTGTAACTTACGAGGTCTTCTTTGATATCGTTTGATAATGTTATCTGACTCTATGTCTACAGATTTATCAGGTAAATCTTTGATCTTATCCATTGTTTTTAGTAGTAAGAATATTCTTTCTTCTGGGTTTGAAGTATTTATAAATTGAAAGTCTCTGGATGCTCTCCTTAAAGGCATTTGTAAAACAAGATAAACAGCTTCTTGTGCACTTATTTCAACAGCATTGAGAAACTTATTTCCGATGTGCCTAACTCTGTTTTTAATATCTTTGTCACCAGACTTTGCTTCTTCGCATGCTTGCTCAAGAAGTTTACTCATGCCTCTTTGTCCTTTAGTAATATATGATAGTATGTATACAGCACATGCATAAGGATCAAGTACATATTGTATATCCATATTAGCTCTCCAAGCTTTCAAAAGATTGGCATTATAGCTATTAACCCTTATTTCTGATGGTGACCGTTTTAATAATAGTGTATCACGTGTCAGTGAGAATTGAATTGCAAGTATATAACTTTCCTCATCTATTTGTAGTTTTTGAAGAAGTCCTTCAAATGTAATGTTTTCACCATACTTCATCTCATCAAGTAAGCCTTTAATTTTTTCAGAGTTTTGCTTAATAGTTATAAATTCTTCTTCCTCAAAGCACATTTGATCAAGGGGTTGTAAAATCATCGTCCTTGGCATTGGTGGCAAAGGGAAATTAAATTATCTACACACTTTGTGGCCCTTTTTCTTGCATGTTTTGGCATGTCTGTGTATTTGCAGATTCATTAATTCAGGCATTTCTTCACTGGAGTCATTATGACAGGTAACATATTTATCAACAAATTCAGCAATCTCATCATTACTGTTTATCTCATATTGAGGAGCATCTTTAATCCAAAACAAAGCATGGATATGAGGAGATCCTCTTTGCTGAAATTCAACTCTATAGAAAAAGTCTTGTATTTCTCCTATAGGTAGCAATGAACTTTTCATAAAATGATGTATAAACAACTGAACCATGTGTTCAAAATTTCTAGCACAAGTAACAGGATCTCTCTGAATAAGGTCTGATTTCTTTTGCCATGTCATTTCTTTGATTTCATTGTCTGTGTAATCTTTTTTGTCAACAAGTCTACCTAATATTCTAAGTAAATGAATCCATCTAGTTTCTGCTGCTGAGAAAGAACAGAACCAAGCAGGTTTTCCTAGCTGACGAATCATTGCAAATAGGTCTTTCTTGCATTTTTCAAAGTATGGTGGCGAACCTCTAAGATTCCTTAACACTCTGAAGCCTTCATCGAGATGTACTAAATTATTTATCATATCTTGGGATTTCAAATCTCCGGCGGTGTACTTTTTGCCTTTTGTCTTATACTTGCGCAGTGATAATGAGGCACTGTCTTGAATTTGCTTGATTTGTATTTTTTTTAATTTATAAAAAATATTTGGTACACTATTGGCTACTCGTCTATCTTGATTCCTCAATTCCCATTTACATACAGTACTATAATGAACAGGAACCATTCTATCTTGGTTATCTTCTCTACGTTTTCCACAGAATATTGTTGGGAATGACAAAAATTCTGAATCTTTGTCCATAAAGATTCCTAGTGGTTTATTGCCTTCGCCAGGTGCAAAGCTAATAATATTATCACCATTTTCCGCTATATCTGGTTCTTGTAATAAAGTATCCATATTGCCTGATGGGCGTTCTTCTACTTCACACCAGTAATCATTTTCATCACTGACCAAGTTTGAAGCTGTACACTCACTTTGACTGCTATTTTGGGCATTTTCATTTTGTGGGTGTGGTTGATCATCACTGTCATAGTTTGTATTGTTTTGAGATGAATTGACAGTTTCATTGTTTGTATCATGAGGTGGGTTTTCAATGAATTCTTGCCAGTCTTCATTTTCATTATCCTTCAAACTATCTATCCAATTGTCATTCACTGTTATGCCCTCAGATTTAAATAATTCACTTGTTTTTGCAAGATATTTAGCTGCTTCTAAAACCTTTTTTGGTCTAACATTTTGGAACTTATAATGATGTTTATAGCTTAGTCTTCTTTTCAGCTTAATTGGTATAGTCTGTGTATCACTAAGAGATCTTGGTAAGCTATTTACTGTAAGGTTCACATCAGCTGGTACATTAACAACATTGCCATGGATAGTCAACTGACCACCTCTGGGTAGTTCACGGATTTGCATGAATGGTATTCGAGGTGAAACAAGTCGTTCTTCAAGTGGTGCTAGATCTAATACATCAGGTTTTGTTGGAAATGCCATTTTATTAGACTTAGCACAAGCAGGTCGTTTCCCATCTTTTAAGTTTGAGTGGCATGTTGTACAGATCCATTCAGTATTATCTATACTTTTCGTATTGGTGATACATGTATTCACAAGATCAGGTGAACAGCTTGTTACGTATGCTGCAGGGTTGCATTTTCTTACAGAAGATCTATACCACAGTTGATCACAGCAGGTGCATATATATTCTGGTCCAGACTTAACCTTGTCATGAAAGTCTTTTATCAACTTTAACACAAAATCATTGGTTATTTCTGTAGGTGGCATATCTGATAGGCTAGTACAGCTTTCATTAATTACACTTTGATCATTCAAATTATCTAGTTGTTTTCTTTTAATTGTTGGGGAATGAAAATCATTTGTCAGGTCTTTGTTTATATTGATGGCAGATCTCTTCCTTTTCACTGCTTCACTATTAATTTTTCTAACATCTTCTGGATTGTCTTCTTTTCTTTTTGTAAAGTGTTTTCTTTTTATCTCCCTTATATGTTCAGGTTGCCTTTCCTTTTTCTTTGTAGAAGCTTGTTTATTTATTTCTCTGATATTTTCAGGTTGACTTTCTTTTTTCTTTGTAAAAGCTTGTTTATTTATTTCTCTGATATATTCGGGTTGATAATTTTTTTTCTTTGCAAATGCTTGTTTATTAATTTCTCTGATGTGCTGAGGGTTATTTTCATTTCTTTTCTTAAAAGATTCTTTCTTAATTTGTTTCAATTTATCTCTATTGTTTTGACTGTATTTTTTGCATGCTTCTCTTTCAGCTGTCCTTGTCTTATCAATATTCTGAATTTTCCTTTGGTGGGCTAATTCTTTTTCTTTTTGCTTAAATTTGTTATCCGCTCGTTTTTTTTCTCATGTACTCTCTCATGTAAATTTTGCGTTTTTGTTTCTTATCAGCAGTACTGGATGCCTCGGAATTATGGTGTTTATTTTGAGGATCACTTGATTTGGAAGTATGCACATTTGTGTTGTTATTATTACATGTAGATGTTTCCTTGATGTATGATCAGACTGCATGGTAACAGTGGAAACGTAGTGCATTTCATCCAAGTGACCTATAAATATACTTGTAGGCAGAGTAACATGTGATTCAATGGGTTGAATAACTGTAATCTCAGTAAAATTGTCAGCTGTTTCTATTATGTTTATTTTTAAATTGAGAGCATCTGCGACAGCCTGTATTATAATGTTATCAGCCCATGTGCCTTGAGTTGACATATTATTCAAATATTCTAACCAAGAGTTTTCTGTATTGCTCTCTATGAATCGCTCTGGGTGCTCTCTTAGGTATTGAATACCATCACTTCGTATTTGCAAATGGTATATGGAATTACCAAATAATTTATGTGAAATAGTTTTAAAGAAACAGTCGCCATCTCCACCAACATCCAATGATGCTAAATTGTATTGAGCTAATCTTTCTCTTAACAATAACATGATTGGCAATCTGCATCTACATGTATTTACTGTGCGACATACAGAGTTTTGAAACATTGTGAAAGGACCTGGATTTCTTTCGACGTCACCTGACATTAATAACTTTTTCTTAGAAAGACAATAAGTATGTTTCTGTGATTTGTATGTCTGATGTTTTGTCGAATGTTTTCTAGATTTCCTTTTGACATTTGTCTTCTCGAGTATGCTTATTGGAATAACATTTTCTTGTTGATGTATTTTATTCCTCAATACATATATGTGATTAATAAGTTGGACCATGTACGATGACTTTGGAGTATTTTTGTGAATATAAGACATAAATGCTCTTGTAGATTTCTTATTTTTGATTAATCGATGGACTCTTTTCAGACATATCCTGGATGGTTCTCTATCACGTGCTCTAGTATGGGGCATTATAACTTTATAATTCAGAGTCGTAAATTTCTCACATAAAGATTTGTGCATGTGTGCTTTCACAGTTAGCTTATAACTTTCAGAACAACATTTTTGGATATTTGATTGCTTCAATATTGAACAGTTCGATTTTTCTTCACATTCACTTTTGCAATGGCATTCTTGTATATTTGTGTGCTTCAGCGAGCAATAATTTTTTGTTTCTGAATAATAGCTATTCAGTTCATGTTGATCACTTTCATTGTTCATTTGAGTTTCATTGAGTTGATATTGATTGCTTTGATTGTATATTTGAGTGGTTTGTTTGAAGTTTTGGCATTTTTTGGCATAATAGTTGGCATTTTGGCAATTTTTGGTATGACATTTTCCCATTGTTATGAGGGTCCTGTCACATGGGACCATGTCGATGGTAGTGTCCATCTCTTCGCTTTTCGCTGCTGGAACAGCGCCTTCGCGAATGGGAAGGGTAGCGACTGCATTATAGCAAGTCTGCTCATGTTTTGCTGCTGAGACAGCTCTCTCACGAGTCAAAGAGGTAGCGACTGTATAATTGGAAGTCTCCTCGTCTTTAGTTTTCGAGTAAACACTCTGACGAGTGAAGAGAGTCAACTTTGGCTGTGAAACCTTCATCATAAAACCCCGGGCATAAAACTGGCGTCAAGCTCATCGCAAAATGAAACCACAAAAAGCACGAGGCATGTTATCATGTTGTGATCGAGAAATTCTGACCAATCGGAGAAAATCATGACTATATTTGGTAATAAAATGGCCCATCGCCGTCAGATTTAACAAAGGTATCCCAAACTAACGAAAAATACATTTACTATTATTTATATATTCTCAAAAAATAAAACGAGATCCAAAATATACTGTGTATATAGAATCCTTATAATTATACATACATGTAGTTTGAGTACACTATAATGAGAGTGAAAAATAGAAGACTTACCGACTAATTCGTTCCTGTGAAGATGTAGTTTATCCCCAGTAAAAACGTCCGATCAAAGAAGATGAAGAACACTGTCATGATTCCAGTCACTCTTCCCCCTACTTGAGAAGATGAAGATAGAAATGCTTTATTATTATTATTATTATTATAGGTTCATGAATATGCTTGATCTTCTTGAGTACTTTGTAAACGTTAATAAGCTTAAGTACACTAGACACTGGTACTGAGTGGTAGTTGTTCAGTAAGACACTGGAAATTGATTCTCAGGGTATTTGAGAGCGGAACGGCATTGAATTCCGATTATTAAGCTTTTAATTTAAAAATACAAACGACTTCAAAGAGCTTCTGACTCGTCGCTAACATTATATTCTTGTTAATTCTTCATTCTAATGAAGACTATGAAGATGAAAATTCTGACGAGTTTGTTAGTTATAGCTTAAATAGCTAGAACAAAGGTGTCCCAAAATTATATTTTAGGACACAGTACACTTTTAATAGATCGAAACATGTAGAAATGCCACAGAAACGATCTCATGATGACAAAGTGCAGAGAGTGAAACATGAAACACTTACCGGTATGCTTCAGTGAAGGCCTCCAAAACGGCTTAGAAATTCTTCGAAGAGTATGATGAAAACAGTGATTACAGTCAGACACTTAGAAGACGAAAGGTTAATATTCCATACTCGATCCTTCGTGAATGTTTTGTAAACTTGGCCTCAGGCTCAGGCTCAGCTTCACTCACGAATGGAACACTCGACACATATTTCATTTGTACTCTTCAGAGTATTAATCACTTGCAAATTTGATTCTCACGGTATTTCAGGATGGAATGCCATTCAAATCCGATAAATACTGTACAAAACCAAGCCTCTAGCTGAGGAGGATCCCAAATAAAGATGTCCTCCGTTTGCATGAAGGGAGTGGGCCCTGGGAACGAGGTCATGCGTTGCACATGCGTAGAATGATCTTTTTGGACGACTGTCGTCCAGCTAATCCCACATTGATGAGCGACAACCCAAATCCTTCTATAAATGCTAAACTGACGTATATACACCGCTAGTGTTCGCAAAAGTTTACAATGTTCGAGTGAGTGAGTGATCTAGTGACACTTCCGGTTCAAAAGTCCCATCCCAATAACTCGAGGATGCTACGCATCCACGAGTTAAAAAGGAAACATATGTCAATAGTTCACAGAGGTAAAGGTTATTTATTTATTTATTACAAGCTATTTTACCTTTCTCCACAAGGGCCTGTGTCCAGTGAAACAAACAGCCCTGAATCTGAACCTCCTGGAGGACAGACTTCATGGCCTTCCACAGTGCTCTTTCAAAGTTGACTGTGACTGTGACTTGAACTTGAACCACACTACCAGATATAAGATCAATCACCTTTCTGAAGACCACACAAAGGCTTGCTAAGAAACTGATATCTGTTAAGGCATTAAACTTACCTTCTTATAATCCTTTTCCTTCCTACCAGACATCATAACGAATACCAATGTCACCTGCTTGTAGTATTCACCAGAACGCACAAAGGCATTGACAGTTAGAAGCTGCTGGAAAGAGTGGGTGATCAGCTTGAATGTACCATTGACATACCAAACCTTAGACTTGACAAGTGTGTCAAGCTGCTTAGTTGTGGAGAAGATGAGGTACCATCTGTTTTTCACTTGGTGGTCGGCCTATGATAAAGAGGAAATCAAACTAATGTTCAGTGAATTGGATACTGAGGCATATACATATGTGAAAAGGAAACTAAACTTAGAGACCAAAAATTAATAATAATAATAATAATAATAATAATATACTAAGTATATATAGCTAGTAAACTCTAGCTATGCATTGCAAAACCATGCCATGCATTATCTAATGCGCATTCTTTTGACTGTTATTACTTGGGCTACCACACTTGGGCTACCACAGGTAGCCCAAGTCTTAAATTAGGCTTTTTCTTTTGGTCAGAGGTTCCAGTCCATCACGGCCACAGGAAGCCCGAGCTAGAGAGCACGAGGTTCTTCGCTCGGTTTGATCGGTTGTTCTTTTGGTGCTGAGCTCTGAAATGATGTATTTTGAAGTTCTTCATCGCCTTCTACTCCAAACGCTCACTATGCTTACGGTAGGCCTACTCTAAAAGATGTCAGTGAGCCAATTTGGACCGGGCTGAACATCCGCGAACTTATCACGGCAGTCAAACAGAAATCAAAGCAAACTATGAAATCAAATCAAATGAGCAAAATATGAGCAAATGATGCCTAGAAATGACAAACAAAGGACTACAAATGACAAAACTATGACTAAACACTTGACTATAAACTCTTGTTAGTGCTTGAAATTCTTGAATTCGATAGTTCTTTTGATTTCATGTTTTGATAATAGCTTTTGCACATTGTGAGCTTGATTTGTGTCCCCGCAGGATATTGATTTTATAAACCTTTCAAGAGCTTTTTAGTATAGACTTCGAATAATTATTTTGTGGCTTGTAATTCTTCTGTCCGAAAGTATATAAGGCCAAGACTCGTAAGTTTATATTGTTGATTTTATCGCAGTTGAGTTTGTGAAATCGAGACGGCGAGTTTATACGTCGCCCAACTTAGCGTGCTAAGAAAGCACGAAATTCTGTTCTTTGGAACGTTCTTTGTAAAATATAAATGCATCACAAATGTTCATTAACAATTGAACTTTAGTTCTTGGCTATATTTACGCTATCCTGCTCGAGTATCGTCAATATAGAAGAGAAAATCTACTTGATATGAATATCGAAGTCAATCTAATTACGCATGCATGTTCAGTACTGAGTCACGCAAGGCCGGAGTGATGAAAAGTCACGCTGCGATGTCTGGCTAAAATCTAAGTATTTATAATTCTTAGTACTCATTGATCAATCATCGATTTCTGTGGCACTCTAAACTCATTCTGCTAAACTTGCCATTTATACCAATAAAGTAGCATCTAAAAAAGGCAAACACTGTTTTGACTGTTTTAGCACTGTTTTAGAGATAGCACTAGTCATGCAGTTCTGAAATAGTTCCCTATTAATGCATTTTTGACAAGTACTCTTATAAACTTTGCCGTTTATACCCATTCTGAGCTGGTGTTGTCGACCACAGAAATCAGTACTGTTTTTATACAGTCCGGTACCGTATCAAGAGGATATGACTATTTAAATTGTGCAGTAACAGGCTAAGACTACCTTATAATGTTCACCATTTTCAGAATACCTTGCAATTTTAAAGCTACCAATTCTCGGCTTCATCATCTCATTATCAGTAGCCCAAGTGAACGCTATTAGAGCGTCTAGTTTTACATCAAAAGCTTGTCAAAACCCACGCAAGATTTAAAAAATGTGTTAAAAATTCACAAGTTGAATTTGTATATAAACGAAAAACACATACAATGACACATGACATTTATTTTGGTGATAATCAAAGGTACTTAGTTAAATTCCGTTTCCGCGAAATTTTCGCTAAATCGGAAAACCCTATTACATTTGTTACATATGTAAGATATACATTTTATTTAGTTTAAACGTTTTCGATCATTCGATCATCATCAGATTCAATGCTGGAGGTCAATGGTGAATGAAATTAAATACTTAAGTGATACCTCTAGGGAATAAATTTAGGTGATAGGATTTAACTTGTTTGTTTAAGTCTGGTCTTAATTTAGCAATGTAAAGGGCTTCCAGTGTTTCATTTGTAAGGGGATGCTGATAAATATATAAAGACTAGTAAATAAATTCAGTTAAGGATTAAATGACCGAAATTCAATAAAACTTAGCTTAGATTATTAGCTTAGATTATTAGCTTTGTGTTTTTCTAGTTCACATGTCTTTTCCTCAAGCATTTTAGCAAAGGAATGCGGAACCTGTACATACAATAAAATCAGATACAATACAATAATTTACTTTGTATTCAATGTATTGCACTTATTAGGGCCCTAGCGATACAGTATCAGATAATTAAAAAAAAAAATTAAATTGCATAGATCTGGGTCAAAATTTGAGTATATATGCTATTATATAATTACAATTACTATGATACATGACAGAACTGTCCAATACGAAAAGTACAACGATGTTACAAAGCCTAGAAAGGCTGACTTTTCAATAATGACCTGATTCAGTGCATTTGGTATAAAATTATAACACTGAAACTGCATAGAAGCAGAAAATAAAAAGCTTAACTCCCACTTCTTCATTTTGAGGAGCATTTGGCCTTGCTTATTTGGGAGGGCGCTTCATAGTTAGCGTTACAATATTCAACTAACATAGGATTAATTAATAATTGTGCCCATATCACTGGCACGTTTCCAGTTCCTCAATAACTGAGAAACCTTAAAATATCTGAATAGGGTTCGTCTCCCTCTAGAAAAGATCAGAAAAGTTTTTTTTAGTTAATTAAGACGTTTTCTCTAGATCACCAATAGTGTTATGCTATATATATCTTTCTGGTATTCAATTCTAATACTCTTGAAAAGTATATTTGCTGAGCCATAAAGTCCCTTTTTGTCCATTGTTCAGGTGGTCCAATTGTTCAGGTGGCCCAAATGCAGTCGTTCTGAAAGAGGGTGTTGTGAATATCCAATGATATTACAACGAGAGTGTATGACATACACCCTATGCATAAATCGATTTATGTAATTTGCAAAAACTGAAAGAATAACGAGTTAAGTAAAGGTAAAATAATAGAATGAAAGATCATCCACAGTTTAGTAATTACCCCAAAAGTGCATTAATAAAAATGAAACCATCGTGAAGTAATAAGCGTTTGAAAGGTGCAAAATACATGGAAACGAGGCTGGTAGGCCCAAAGTCCAGTTTCTGGCACAAATCTTTGTAATTTCAAGTCGCTATATCTTTTCAAGATTGCATAGTACAGCCCTAAAATTTGGTGTGTTCATTTTTGATAACACTTTCTTCAAAGAGATGGTCAGATATTACTGTAACATATTCCCAATAACGAAGTGAACGTGATTTTACGATTCTACCATTTATGCATAGGGTGTATATATCGAAGTAAATGAAGTTTAGCCAATTATGTTGTGAGTAACGATAGCATCATAACACAAAACGTGGCTTGATAAGGAAGCTATTTGGCAAAAAGAAATCAAAGTGATTGTCCTTCTCTTGTAATGAGTTGTATTAAAATCTTATGGATTGTATATAGCTCTGTAGAAAATCTAGTGTGTTTTTTTATTCATAGTACTTGAATGATAACTTTCAATACTTGTTAAATCTATTTAACATATACATAGTATATAAATTTTAGCGTTTTTGATGACATCTCTCAAACTAAATGAAGTAGTTCACATCCGCATTAGGTCATTATGTTGTGTATAATGGTAGCCTAATAACAACAAAGTTGTAAAAAGTAGCCACTTTTTTTAGAAAAAAACTTTAGTTCAGTGTCACTATTTGCAACCACCCCATGTTATTGATTCTGTATTGTACATGTATCTATTAGCAAAAATGGTAAATATGCTCAACATCTACAATCTTCGACAAAAGTGTTGGGACACTTTGACCTTACAGTGTGCAATAAAAATGCGCTCCCCCCTCTCCCCCATTGCAATGTTGATTTGTTTTGTTGTTTTGGAATTTTTATTTTCTTTCACCCGAGCACTTTCCTGTTAAACAACAACATTGTTTTGGGGGGGGGTGTGTGGGGGGGGGGGGGGGGGGGGGGGGGGGGGGGGGGGGGTTAAATAGGGTTACACAAAGGCAAAAGTCTTGCCTATCAGTCCATAACATCAACAAATTCAATTTATAACATGGTGTCCCAAGTACTTTTGTCGAAGATTGTAGGTTCAAAGGGATATTTGTGTCAGCTTCCCAGTGATTGTTAACTGATCTGTTCCATTTGAACCTTTCACTGTCACAAGGTGATAGTAGGGCATTTACAAGAAAAAACTGGTATAACTCTTGTTATCAGTTGTGTTGAAATATCTCCTATGAATTGGAGATAACTCAGTAGAATATTTCTGTATTTATTCATAGCAATAAACTAGTCAAGAAAACTTAATTATGATAACAGAATAATATATTGAAACCGATTTTGATGATGTATTAATGATGTTAAATATTCTGATTGCTTTTACTGAAATATAAGGCAATGGAATGAGGATGAGGAGTAGATAGTGTTGATGATGACTGTGGTGGTAGCTGGAATATGGCTTGTGCTGTACACAGTTCTTCTGGAACTTCCATGGCCACTTCTTCCAAACAATTTTGGCATGGAGTACAGTATTGGTGGTATAGCGGGATATTTGTCATGCAGGGCATTGTTGCTGGTGTAGGTTTGTGTGTGTGTGTGATTTTTTTTTTTCCCTTCGACATTCATCCTGGCACCATTGTCGCATGTTGCATTGTCGTTCATCTTCCAGTGGAGCTCATCAAACACAATCAGTTCAATTAGTGGACACCCAACTGGATTCCAGACCACAAAAAATGTTTTTGAGCAGTTATGAGCTTTCATTTGGCCTTGGATTTGTGTGAAATATTTGTGTGTCCTTTTTAGTTTAAGATGACCATCAACTTTGTGCAAGAAGTCTAAATCCATCCTCAATTGATTGTTCTCGTATGCTGTAAGGGCATTTGAACTCGACACAAAATTGTCCACAGCACAAACACGTAAACACATTGTCAGCAGATGCTGCAAGAAAAGGTGCAGTTGATATTGCTCGCAGTCCACACATGCTAAGTTTGGGCTGCTGGTGTGCAGGGCCTACTTCTTTAAAAAAATGCTTCTCTTGCATTTTGTTCATGTTCTCTCCCCCACTTTATAGAATCGACATGGTCTAGATCTGTTTCGAGTTGTGTTAATTTAATTAAAAGTGGAGTAGTTGCAGGTTTCACTGTACCTCTTGACGCACTGATGGATTTGATTTTTGTGAGGACATCACATCATGGAAATTAGATGCTGTAATACGTCCAACTCTCTGATTCTTCCACATAACACTCGATGATTGATCCTTAATTGCTTTTTAAAGTTCATCAAGTTGTTTGCACCCTCAGGAACCCAGGGGTATATTCTGTCGCTCGTTACTCACTCCCAGTGAAATACCCCTGTGAACGAATTCTGTTGAAACTTGTTCTGGAAATCAAAATTACTCTTGTTTCTGATTGGTTGACCTAAGAAGGTCGACCAATCAGTATCAAGTATTTCTGGTTTGAATAGGACAGCTGCCATTTTGAATTTTGACTTCCGGAACAAGTTCCAACAGACTTCGTTCCCAGGGGTATTTCTCTGGGAGCGAGTAACAAGCGACAGAATATACCCCATGGGTTCCCGAGGATGAGTTGTTTAATAATAAATGGCTTTAGGAGCGCCACACTGGGTCTCAGCGCTCTTACAATAATTAAAAAATAAACCTTAAAAATCTTATCATTTAGTGATCATTTTTTTTTAAATAATTTTTTTAAGTTTACTTAAAGTTTCCGCAGAGCGAACATGTATTGGAATAGAATTCCAAAGTTTTGGAGCTGATACCATGAATGCTCTGTCGCCGTAGCTCTTTGAGTTTGATGATGGTATTGTGAGCAGACTTTGTTTGTCACTGAAAGTTAGTTTTTCCATTAATGTTTCCACCATATTTGGATTATTTTCGTTGCTACATTCCGATTTAACTTGTTCAGCTGTTTCAGTAATAGGGGGAGGACAGTCACTGCTTTCAGAAGGAGGCACAGTTAACAACACAACAGCTTTAGATTGTACAGTTTCTAGTTTTTTGAAAAAAAGATGTGGGGTTTCTTGTATCATAATTACATTTTTCAGCACACAGAAGAGAGTGGTGGGTGCTTTGTTACAAGACATGCTTTGCTATGTCCATATTTTGAACTTTCATTGGTTTCACACGGTACTTACTCTTGTTGTTAAATGAGCAAGGTATTTCAGTAGGAGGGGTTTGTGTAGCCTTTATCAACAGCAAACTGTAGTGTATACAAAACAGCAATGACATGGTTACAACAGTTAGAGAAACCAGCAGTGCAGAAATTACACCAGAAGACTTTGAGATCAGAATCCACGGGTCCCAAGGTTTATCATATACTTTCATGGAAGGAGCTCCAGAAGACTTAACAATAACAAGATCATCTAAACCACTGCATGCAAATATACTGGCTGTGGAGCGGATTTTTTTGCGGAGCGGCTCTATCGAGTACTCTTCATATTATTACCCTCTCAGGAAGAGGCCAAATTTTGCCCTCTTTTGGGAGTTCAAGGAGTTCAACAAATATGACCCTCAACCTTTCTCCATCCAGTCTTTGTTAAATTATACCAGTCCCTAGATACTACTGCAGTCAGATTTAATGAAACCCCAATCAATATCAATGAACTAGAGCCTACATATTGATACATAAATCACATGTTGTTACATGAATTACAACATACCGAGCTTGGAAGAACAAATGTTGGCAACCAGTGCTTGCTCGAGTTGTTTGTGTGGCTTCTAAATGCATGTGGTGGTGATGCATTCTGTGCTTGGTGAGGATACTGATGTATACTGATGTTGTGTTTTGGGAGTTGTACTTGGTGAATATGATGATGATGCATATGAAATGGACTGCAGTGATGACAATGATAAGGATAGTGAACAAGAAAGAGATGGTGGTAATGTGGGTGGTGTGCATGTAGGGCCCTAGAACCAAGGCAGAAAAAAGTATTTATTATGGTAACCCTTCATCAAACACATTAGTGATCTATCGCAATTTATTACCTTACGTATGAGCAGCTCCTTGAAAGAATTTACACCGTTTCTAAGACGCACTATTTGTCCTCTTTTTATGCCACATGCACATAAAAGTTCATTGTTGGACTATACTGAATCCAGTTATTCAGTATAACGGATATTCAAAATTACGATAGAAATTCACGAAAAAAAACCATTATTCCTGTCATTCTTACACCTAAGGGGCATCTGCAGAAAATAAAACACCTCTGGAACTGGTTCATACAATAAATACAATAAATAAATATATTGGAGGTGCCTGATTATTGCCAATAAAGTAACTTGCCCTTTTTCCTCCCATAACGTCAGTTCCCGTGTCTCGTACTTTAGATTATTTAAGAAAAGCCTTTGGTCGTGGTCAAAATCTAAATAGGCAATAGAAGGAAGAAACCAGTAGTACGGCGCTAGGAATCTATCATCTGTAACTCCAAGACCAAGGAAGATAATTTCGATCTTTACTTCTTCAGTAGAGGGAGTCATAAACTTATTCGCAGCACTAAGGCAAAATCCAGCTGAATCTGTTGAATAACCAAGTAAGTGAGAACCTCATGAACATGGGAACATTTGAAGTAGGAATATGCTTTGTGTGCTTTGTATTGTCCAATGTAGTTTGTGTCAAATGCTTTAGTAGAAAGAATATAATGAAGTATGTGATCTAAGTCTATACTTGGCCAGGTTGTGAGGTCGTTAAGCCATTTTTTTGTTGCATCTCTGTTATCTTGAAGGTGAGAGAATGCTTGCATCTCGAGCAATTTACAAAGGAATTGTGCTACCACTTTGTGCATCTCCCATGTAAAAGGGGGCTTACTCTTGTTTTAAGCATGCCCTGACATGAATAAGAATTGCCATACGACAATATCGTATAATGGCGTAGCAAAGCAGGTTGGTTCGATGAAGGCACAGAAGTGTTTGCTCAATTTGGACAAAGGAAGCCCACGAAACAGTTTCTTCAGAAAATGCTCAATTTTGAAGAAACATTGAAATAATGCTAATTAAAACTCGATGTCCACACTTTTATACTATTTGGGTCGTAGATTATCAAATTAATTTCAGTTCTCCAGAAATAGCCTAAAATATAATCTCACTACTCGTTCTTGTAACTTCTTATGACGGTCTCACATCTATTGCCATGCTAACCCATGATTCCAATCCCTGTGGGATGAAACCATGATTGTATCTGACTGTGAGAGCTTTCATCAAATCAGAGTTTATTGTTTCTTATTAACACAATAGTTGTGTCTCCTTTCCCTTACATCTTCCTGATTGAATTTTCTTAGCAAACATTTGGAAAAAATAACTAACATGTATAAATAAATTTTAATCACCTCATTTTCACCCTTGCTACTTGAGTATTGCCCCAAGCTGTTTGAATCAGAATCAGAGCACTAAAGAATAAAAAGTGCTACAACTCGAGGACAGGATATATAGGGACAAAGGGTACCTAATGGTCAATATCGTCACAAACTTTACTTTGGGCTTCCCTTCCCCTCCCTATCCCCCCACGAAACAATGTTGGTGTCCACGGCTGCATGTCAACTTCCAAAGTGTTCCGGTAGAATCAACATTGTTCGTGGAGAATAGGGGGAGGGAGGGGGAGGGGATGAATTTCAAGTCTCTATCAATCACAGTCGAAACATTGGGTAAAATGTAAAGGTGTCCCAATGAACTTGTCTCAGGTTGTAGATGTGATACTCCTTTCAAAATGCAGTAGATATATACTGCTTTGTGAGTAAATAACAAGTATGTAATACCACATAACTAAGTTGTATATTTTAGAGAACCAATTGAGGATACATTATTTTCTCAGTAACCGATAGCAGGGGATTAATTAATATATCAGTATTACTTTACGTTAAGTTACCACGTTACATTACATTACATTACACTATATGTCACAGCAGACCTGTACCTGTGTCATTATTTGTGCTTTTCGCACATCGTCCATATGTTTCACTCTTTCCTTCTCCACCTCTTTATTTATTTTTTGCCACGGTGCCATAGCAGAAGGAGTAGATGGCCTTGATGGATTGTCTTTGCGTACGGGTGCCAGCAGGTCAACTGTACATGTTGATGATCGGCTCTGCTTCAAAGCAGCCATGGACTGCTTTCTCTTGAGAAGCTCGCTCTTATCCTCTGTTACAAAGAGATCATATTAAAATGCTATATTAGGGCTTTAAAAGAAGAGCTTGCAACTTCTCAAACTTCTTGAGTTGATTAATGTGGAATCTGAGGCTACGAAATACGATATCTTTAAAAGCAACTGAATTATTAGAGCAAAACTTAATACCATGGATTGCCAACACTTGTGCTTCATAATACTCTTCATCTGACGGCCAAAGTGCCAGTACATATCTTTCATAGACCTCTGTATCTTCTTCTGCTGGATTGATATGCCTGACCTTACTCTCATGAGAATCCTAAGCAATTAGGAAAAAAGAAATACAATAAACATTTACCATTGCGAATAACCTTAACTTATGCATACTATGCAAAATCCTTAATATAGCCATTCATTTAAAGAACTTGAGTGATACAAAACAAAACGATGCAAAACGAAGGCCATTGAGCTACAATCGTTGCCAAAATGTCTTGGCATGCTTGACTATTTTTGCATAAAAAAACTGTGATTTTCATTCCTAACACTTTAGGGCACTCCCTCCCTTCTCCCCCGTGAAGCAATGTTGCAGTAATCTGACAGATTATGACGTCAGGACCTCAAAATAAACATTTCCACCCAACATTGCTCTAGGGGAAGGGACGGTTGTATGCCAGTAGCCCTGCACACTTCTGAACATACAAGAAAACGGCAAGTCGTGCCAACAACCATTTTGGCTATGATTGTAGGCCGTATGTGTTTAGACTAGAGCATTCAACTGAAGTTGACTGAACCTGCCCTGTGGATAAAAGCTTTCTTGTGACTAATAAATACCAAAAACCTCTAATCGAACAGACATTACATGATATTCTTTATAGCAACCGACTATTCACAAATTTAACAGACAATAGACCTTTTTACCGATACGGCGGCCATTTTGGATTATATTGTTTTGGCTAAAACATTATGGGATGCTCAGGGTGGAAATGATCCAAAAACTGTAGAGAGTGGAGTCGCGTCAATATATTATTTTTCTATGTCACTCTAGCCATAGTGTTGTATGACTTAATATCTACATGTGTTGTGTATTGTTGTATAATTTGTACAAATTCATTGCTTTAAATTAGGTTTTCGTAGTTTTTCATGGCCAAATGGTTACTAGCTTGCACCCTGGGCATCCCATAATTTCTCCATAATTCAAGATGGCCGCCGTATCGGTAAAAAGGTCTTGAATTTGTAAGTATTATTACTTGGGCTTCCTGTGAAGCGTTCCAATTTTTTTTAATTAGATAATAAATAAACAAGTCTTTTTCCTTGACAACCTTTATGGTCATTCAAAATGGTGATGGTAGAATTCATTTTTACTTGTAAACACTTCCATAAGCACAAATTGGCGCGAGCGTAAAGCCAGTTTAGCTCTTGTTATAATTTATTATTCAACCTAGCTCGATCTAGTTCCGCTTTCACACCCGTACCATCTTCGAAGCTCACCCGTGACAGGTGTTACAGGTTACGGCCCTTAACTCTGTACCGTACTTGCCCAAAAGGGTGAAAATTGACAACATTTATTTATTATTATTTTTCTCAACAGGTATTCACAATTATATGAAAAGCTATATCTCATATGAAAGGGTAGTAAATAATCTTTCAAAATTTTGTGTAACTTTCTGAAATATACCATAATAATTTTGCGCAAATTAGCAAAATTAGTATAAATTTTCTAAATATGGCTACTAACTTTGCATAAGAACTCAACTGGATGGAATATAGTGTGTAGAATTATAAAAAGTTAAAAACAAAAAGTTACCTTGGTATCTGTGGAACATGTCCAGCAATTATGGCTGAATAATATAGAATATATAGTTTCATTTATCAAGCCGAAGTATTTCCAGAATGACGCCAAATTTAAATACCGATCGAATATCACGTTTTAGCTCAATTTGGTTCCCTGGCATGTTTGTGGTGGCATTATGCTGGGTACACCCATCAGTATCCAAGTCGTCGACTCCGTCATCGTCCGAATTAGCAGAGGGAACGGTTATTCACGTTTCAAGAGAAAACGTGGCCAGCACACTCAGAACGTCGGGGTGCACAGCATCGAAAGCGTCGAAGTACACGCCCAATTCCTTCATTGCTGTAAAAAGGTAGTTGGGGCGATATGTGCAATGCCTATAGCGCATCGTGGCATATCGCAGGTTTAACAACCTGCCGAGCGTCAAGCCTGAGCCACGGATGGCAGCTCTGCTGATGAGGCACGAAACGTCTGCCACGGCCAGTCTTCGCAGCGAGAGGTTGGTTGGTTGCCTTGACCGTCACGATTATATTGCCGGGGAGAATGCCCCGTGATCGTGGAAAACCGTGCATCAGTTGGACTGGCCTCGCTCTATCTGGAACAACTTCAGATCATGATGTTGCCAAACCTGCAGAAGAGGAGAAGGAACAATCAGAGAATTGCACATACTTGTCTTATTTTAGTCTTAGTCTTTGTACGTGAACCTGCCTTCCCTCTTCTGCTTGTGGACGGTACTATGGAGCAAGAAATAGTAATTTTGCACACCTGTCCACTCGGACGCGATGGTGGTTACCGTCGCACTCTGGCAAGCCACTCTTGAGGTAGGGCTACAGTCCTCGTCCCTCGTTTTGAAATAGATCGCGCTTGATGACCCCGGCATGGTGATGCACCGGGACTCCAGTAGATTGGCGGCCTCCTGCAGCTCTTTTTCACGGCTGCAGTCTCTGCCTGCAGTAGTCGACTGCCTCCGGCCAAGTCTCGAAATGTATCGGTTCACTGCTGTTGTCTTCACCTGCCGACGACTGGATTGGCACCGGAAGGGTGAGCGTGTCCAACAGGGCGTTGTCAAAGTCGAAAGTCAGCAATTCTTGGTCTGACTTGGCAAATGCACGAGGGAAGTACGGCTCAACGTTTTGAATAGCCGGGGACACTACAACCGGTGGATCATCCGCATTGTCGAAAGCGTGGTAGAACGACGGACTGGCTGCATCTTCCAGATCCTCGTTGTCCTCATCCACAATGAAGTTGCAATCGGCTTCGGCCTCCTCCTCGTCGCTTGCAAGCGACTCGGCATCAGCTTCAGGGCTGACGAAGAAAGGTTGGCCACACTTTACGATTATTCAAGTGCAAGAAACACATTTTGCATGTGTGTATGGTACTGACGCAACTTACCCACTGCCGTCAACGAGGCCTTCTGTTTCAACGCAACTGGTGGCCAGAACCCATCGTGATCTGCGATGGTTTAAGAATAGGTGAGATTATATTATATCGATATTACGACAACAACACTTAAGACTCACCTATTTTTGCGTCATTTTTTTTTGCATTCGTTTCCTCGACGCGCTTTCGCTTTGTTGGCGATTCTAGCTCGGAGTCCTCTTCTCCTCTTCGCTCCTCCCTAGGAACGTCAGTATAGAGTATTATTACACAATCAATTTCAATCAATTTTGATGGTTTCAAGAGGACGGTACTTGAAATAACAGTCTGCAAATGAAAACCAAATTAACTCATTAATTCTATTATGATTACAAAATAAAGGATATGTATATATACGAGCTATGTGCAGTCCATACCTTCATCACAAATAATCCACAGTTGTAACTGTGGGGTCGGAAGGAAGTCTCAGCGTTTTCTTCCTGTTGTCCTTACACCAATAATTCATGAAGTTCCTGAAACAAATGATAACAACTTAGTTTATTCATACCATTTTCTGGGTCGTGCTACACTTTTAAAGCTCCCAAGTGTTTTGCACTTTCTTTGACATTGCAGACAATTCACCGAGCTGGTTAATGTAGTGCAGCTTTTTTGTGGCTTGAAAACCTATAGAATAAACTTAATTGATTACAAGAACTTAGCATGGCATATCCTTCGATTCAACTCTTGCATTATTTAATTATCACATAATAGTTCTTAAAAAATATAGGGTATATTAATTCATATTATATTTACTGTACCAAAAAAAACACCAGTGATTGCTTCCTTCATTTATGGCACCCAATACAATGTCGAAGTCACTGAAATCATGCTGGTGATTGAAGCAAACATAAGTTGCCCTGCTTTGTGGTCGGTGGTACTCTCTAATCTAATAAATTTAGTGTATTTCAATGAAATACACTTGCATGCAAGCACACCTTCCTCTTCCAGAAGTTGTTTTCTTTAAAGTTGCTGTTCACGATTTTGCTGAGAAAATGTACCCCCTTTCTTCCTTTCTTTCGGGCGTTGCATCGTAGTGCCATACTGTCGACAACACCTTTTCTTCCTTTCTTTTGGATGTTCTATCTCAGTACCATACTGCTGTGACAATATCAATCACATGACAGGGCCCACGTTGTCCGAAACAATACAATACAAAACAAAACAATTCCGGGACCATATATACATTCAAGGAATTTATTACGCGACTTAATTACGCTGATAACTGAAATTAAATAAAGAAAGTATTGACTAACGAACAAATTACTAAAGTTGAAGCTGGACTAAGGAAAATAGTAAAGTTAAATTAAACGAGTAAAGATAAGTTACAACTTAAAAGTTCAATTTGTGTTCTCTATTAATTGTCTTACGCTAGTGTGTAATCTTCTGTCCAAAGTTGTTTCTTGTTTTTTCTTGTTTTAGAACTTGTTATTCAGTGGCCTTGAATTTGCAGTTGTAATAGCTTGTCTCCTTAAGTGTACTTTAGCTTGTCAATAACTTGTACTTCACTTGTACTGTTGAGCCGTGTGCTTCACTTGTACTTTAAAGCCGTACTTCACTTGTACTCTTAAGCCGTACTTCACTTGTACTGTAGAGCCGTGTGCTTCACTTGTACTTAAAAGCCGTACTTCACTTGTACCCTTAACTTGTTGTACTTCACTTGTACTTTTAAGCTTTTCCTTCTGGACGATCCTTGACTCAAGTTACTTGTTGAGGGGTTCAACTGATTCTTAACTGAGTTCACTTGTTGATGGGTTCAACTGATTCTTGATATCACTGTCGACTCTGACTGACTGACTGACTGACCACTTGACACAAACAACTTGGGCGTATTTATACTTCTATTACGATTACATAATCACATGTGAATTTACATAACTTAACGACTTACGAACAATAACTATATATATAATGAGCGAGACTGAAACAATGTGAAACAATGAAAAAAATACAATTGATCTAAACGAATTTTGTAACAACTGCCCACACCAAAATCAATTGTTTTCTTCTTGGACTTAAGGAAGGCCCACTGGCTTTTTTTTTGGGGGAGGGGCATTATCAATGTGTTTTTCAAGACTGATTCGAGTAATTCTGCTTTTTCCTTCTCTGCGGCAATACTTCTTTCCCCATATTCTCTGCAGAGGTAGGGGCCCTCCAGACATTACTTCCATTTGTAGGATTTACTATGCAGACTTGATCACTGTATTATGTATTGAAAACGTTTTTTGTTCCATAAGCTTACCTCACTAGGTTCGTCTGGTCGATCAAAGTTGTAGCGAGCCTCTGTAATACAAAGCAAGCAAAATGGTGAACAATTTGTTGAAGTATCTTGTTTCTTTCTTTTTGAAAACAACACAGGACCAATGAAATCATCCCAGCCATCCCCCTTCTCAGATACACGTTTTTTTCACTTCCTGAAGTACCTGATTATGGCGATAGAATGGTGATAAGTTTGAAGCGATTGATGATATGATTTTGTAGGTCGTGTTGTAATTCATATAAGTAAATTGTAACCCTGAAGAAGAGCGCGTAGCTCGCAAGCTCGGTTTATTCCCGAAATAAATTCAATTCAATAATATATTTTTTGGATTATGATTACGTTTATTTTAGTTGTATCAGTTGTAAAGTGCTTTGTAAGTTGTCCATGTAAAAGCGCTATATAAATAAAGTTATTATTATTATTAAGGTCAATGAAACAAGCATTTACTTATTATGATTCTTATTCATGATGCAGAGTGAATGCATGATCGTGGATGTCATTAATATTTTATGAAAGTGGAATTGCCTTGATATGTTTGAATAGTTTGATAACAATGGTACACATAGACATGACATTTGACATTTTTTCTTCATTGAGGCGCCTGTTTGTATGAATTGAAGTAAAATCATCGATGATGAAGACTAGTAACCACTGGTTTTTGATAGCTTCAGAAAAAAAGTGTCAAGATTTTCAGGGTGGCTGTTTGTGAGAGTGTGCATGACAGATGCAGTAGTTTTCCTGTGACAAGTGTTTCCAAGATATGATTCGGTGTCCAGACCTTCTTGACTGATGTAGAGGTATAGGCTGTGATTGACTTGCAAATTGTTACATAATTGACTTGAACAATAACAAAGTGTATAGATTACATTGACAGCTTTCATCTGATTGTCTTCTATTTGAAACTGCAGTCAGAATGTTTGCAAAGATTGTTCGTGCTCCTGCATTTTTGCAATACATTTCGAACTGTTGGGGGTCATAAATGGGTAATTTTTTGTCCATGCTGAAATCTCTGTACATCCTGTGCCTTAAAGGGCAAGTCTCGGCAAAAAAGTCACTTTTGGGAACATGTAGTTTAAAGGTCCTGAAACTCATATTTAATGTTTTTACTCCAAGTTGTGCTAATTTTGAATAGTATTTTGAGAAAAGAAAACTTAATTTCATCATTCTATTAAAAATCGCTCGAATTACAGTCACGTGATATGTTACGTCACAGGTGTGGAGTGGCTTTCCTTCGCAATAGCGCTCCGCACAGATTCTAAAAATAGATTGCATAAATTAGGACCCCCCGCGTGACTCAGACAAACATTGCGATCTGTTCACAGGATTTCAGTAGGCTTGAGAGTCGTCTTCGTAGTATTTCAATCAAAAATTCAAACAAAACCTTAACTTAAGTTCTCAGGCATATCAGTAATGGTGAGTACTAAGCACTGTTGCTGGGGAAGATGTAATAGCGATTCTAGATATGAAGAAAAGCTTCATAAATCGCTCAAGGAGATGAAGGCATTGGGTCAAAAGATCTTCATTCCCTTTCCAAAACCATCGCAAGGGATCGAGAAATGCCAACGTTGGATTAATGCATGTGCAAGAGAAAACTTTGACGTATCGAAAATAACAAGAAACACCTATATATATGTGCTCTCCATTGGCCTGGAGAGAGAGGTCCAACTGCAGAATTCCCCGATCCCCTCAAAGCAACCTTCACGTCGAAAGAGATCAACATGGCTTCTATTCCGCGGAAAAGAAAGGCAACCAAAACCAGATCTGGGCCGGTGAACAAAAAGCAAAACGTTATAGGTGATTCAGAGATAGTGTTCGAAGTGGAAGAAGCAAATTATTCAATGCCTCTTGTGCCAGAAGACGACAAATTTGAGTACGAATGCCGCAGTACAGGCAAGATGGTCTCTGATCAAGAATCTCAAACAGAGTACTCGAAGTACATGTTGTCTGCAAAGGTTGAGACAATGATACTGAGAAATGAAATCGCCACAAATATGAATGAGTCTCAAGCAGTCAAAGTTGTAAGTAATTTGTCTTACGAAAGTATGTGCAATGATTCCAAGTTAATGAAGCATTTTGTGGGCCTGACAGCACCCCAGTTTGACGCTTTGCACAGTTTCCTCGACAGTATTTGTCCTCTTGATAATATTGTGTACTGGAGTGGCAAGCAATCGACAGGATTAAGCAAGAAGAAAACGGGTCCAGACTCTCACTTTTCGACACAAGAGAGACTTTTTATCTGCCTCGTGAGACTACGGAGAGGATTCACGATAAAAACGCTAGCTGTGCTCTTAAGTACGCCTGAAAGAAGGGTCGAGGAAACCATGATCAGAAAGATTTTCACGACTTATATACAACTGGTTTACAAAGTTTTTAGAGATATGGAAACTGTCATGTTTCCCACAAGGGAACTGTTGAGGCGTTTCACACCAAAAGTCTTCAAAACCATGAGGAATGTACGCTGTATTGTTGACTGTACAGAATTTAGGATTGAAACTTCAAATAATTTTGCAAGGCAAGGAAATACATATTCATCTTACAAGCACACAAACACACGTTCAAGTGTCTCATTGCTGTGACCCCAAATGGTGGTGCATGTTTTGTATCTGATTTGTACGAAGGAGACATTGGTGATGTTCAGATTTTTAAAGAATGTGGAATACTGAAACACATTAATCCAAATGATGTAATATTAGTTGATCGTGGATTTACTGTACAAGATTTAGTTAATCCCCTTCAAGCCCACATAAAGATACCAGCATTTTTGAAAGGAAGAGGCAATCTGAGTGCAGCAGAGGAACTTTCAACTAGAAAGATTGCAAAAGCCAGAATTCATGTTGAACGTTTTAATGAACGCCTAAAGCAATTTCGTCTAGTAGGTAGGAAAATACCACTCTCACTTGCACCCCTAGCAACACAGATGGTAGTTGTTGCTTGTGGTTTAGTTAATTTTCAGCACACGCTTTGTAAATAATGTTTCTTTTATCCTTTTAGTATGACAGTATAAAAGCTGCAATATATACAAAGCTTATAAATTATAAACATTATTTTATTTATTTATCATATAATACATGCAGCTAGTGTGTGTTAACAATACTGTAGATATTCTTCAAATACAGTGTATGCTAATGACAGTAATTTTCTACATTTCTTCAAATGCATATCATTATTTTGTACATCACATGTATCTCATATATTTATGAGTACTGATCAGATTTACAAACATACATACTTTATTATTACCTTTTGCATGGTACTATATAATAAATAAAAATATTGTCTATTCATGTACATGTATAGTTTCTCTCTCCCTCCCTATATACAGTATGGTTGTGGATATTTTTTCAGACAAATGTATAATTATGAAATCATGTTCTACTGTTTAACCACAAAAAATATTTAAAATTATTTATTAGCCAGACTCGATGCAATACTAATCTACCATTGCTGTTCGGATCCTGAAATATTAGAAGAAAATAAGTGATGTTTTCCCATTTTGCATCTCGATCATTAGATATTTGTATAAAATGTATTCTAAAACCTTTCTGCATATTGTTATTATACAGAATACACTACATAGCTTAATGTATATCCATGTGGTTCCTTAAAAATGTTATGAGAGAAGCAAAGTCCAGAGTTCTTTTTTGTATATTCTTTCATGCCATCATATAAATACCATCCATTATTAAAGTAAAACATTCCAATATAGTGACCACCATTCCAGAGGGTTGCAGCATAAAGTGTGTACATTGTTCCATGCAAGGAAATAGATTGCGGTACTTGAGCTAGGTTTAGCATCCCTCCTCTACTAATCATATCAACAGAGAAAACAAAGAAGCTTTTCAAATTAATTAATGAGCGTTCTGAGGGTGTTCGCACACCAGTACAATGCCATGATGCTTGTGGGACACCATTTTCATCCAAGGTAACATCTTCAAAACATGGAATATCAGGTAAAGGTTGGCATTGAAATTTTCTTCTGCACTGGGAGACATGTGGGTGAAGCCAATCATTAAGTGCTCCCACAAAGATATTCATGTTAGGAATGTGTTCAGGTGGAAATCCCAAATTGACAGTGCAAGCTGTAGATGTGTGTACTGGGATAGGACAAGTATTCAAATTGCAAGTAGTTTGGACTGTGCTGCACTGGTAAGGTCGTAGATGCTGTATGAAATAATCATCTTCATTGCCATATAAGTTTATGCAGTTATTTATGACTTGAGGTGGTGTGGGTATCACAGCAACTTTGGCATCTGCATATTGATTATTGTCAATCATTTCAAGTGCATTCTCTATAATATGACCAGTTTCTGTAAGATCAGCTAAGTTTATACGATTTGATTTTACTAGAGCCTGGAAAATCATGAGCCAATTGTCAAGAGGGCAGGTGTTGGTCAGTTTTGTACCAGTACTTGTCACGCCACCCCATTGGATCACAACCAAATTGTTCACTGCAGTACTAGGATTGGGTGGAAGAGTGGGAGGGGTGGCTGTAGCAAACGAGTGTACTAAAACATCAGCAATGTCTAATTCATCTGGTGTGTGAGAAGAGCTGTCAGATGCAATATGACTGCCATCAGCTTCATCGTCAGATAATATGAATGGATGTAGACCTCTGGGAACACGCATTTCAAAATATTCAGGGGCAATAACTCTTATCCAGAATGCTGTTAGGTTGCTTAAAATCTCATTAATAACAGATTCATCTCTATACAATCTCTCAATTGAAACTGGACCATTTTCAGCATACAAAATAAAGTCACAAAAATGTCTTTCTGTTACAAGGAGTTGCATTTGTACTTGATAATAGTATGCATGTTTTGGCTTTAAAATGCACTTCCCATCCTTTACATTAAAACATTGTCTACTGATAATGTCCTTGGAAACTGCAGATGTCTGATCACCTGAAATTATCTCCTCAATACTATGTTCCTTGAATAACTTTAAAGATTTGATTTCAATCAGCCCATCATTATTAACCAAGCCATCAGGAGAACAAGCCAAAAAGGGAAACTTGGGATTGACCCACAACCCAGTTGGACAAACCTTGACTTGAGTTTGATCTTCATATTTTACAATTGCTTTCTGTTCACTTTCAATGCCATACTTCATCCAGCTTGATTGAAATGATGCCCCATCCATTTTCCAAATGTTAGCATGGATGAAATTGAATGTTTTCACTCCTGCATTAGAGGCTCCTTCAGTAATAAGCTTACCAATTCTACAACTGCTCTGACATTTAGATGCAGTCAGACGCCAAAATCGTTCTTGAAACCATCTCTCGCTACCACTTTGCTTCTCTGTATCTGGGACCTGCATAACATCTGCTGGTGAAAGATTTTTGATTAAAGACTTTGTTTTCTGCTTTAGAAGTAGAGCACTATCATTATCAAGTTTATAGTCCTTATAAGACATCTGCAGTTGTACTTCCCACATAGAAACACCAATATTACTGGACTTTTCTGAAATTCCATGTAAATTCATTAGGAAACCATTAATGTGTTCGGGTGTAACTTTCCTGTTTGCTTCAGGCCTTGGATCAAACTCTACCACGGGTATTTCGCTTTTTTTTCGCTTTGATGCGTAATTTGTATCGGAAAGCCTTTGAGGATTTTTGTTCCTTTTCTTGCCTTTATTCCAAGTGCATTCTTTACTTGTGCACGGAACTGTTAACGTCGGACCATGTATTTTAAGGTGATCAAGCAAAGTGAAAAGAACAGCAACAACGTGACTACAACGGCCTAATGCAGAGACTTTGCACGGTTCACAGGAAGCATGAAGTATAGCTCCACTAGCAATCGACAGGATGCATAAAACGTTGTGAGGAAGGTCGCTCCTCATAGAAGGCCATACATGAGCTCGTACAAAGTAATGATCGTCTGACGTTGTGTCCATCATATCATTTACGAACCCTGAATCAACGTACTTTCTGCCATTTTTCATTGGTTTATCAGTCATATGACCAAGGCCGTGGTTGTTTTCTTCATCGCTTTCAAATTGTATCGGATCTTTTTGGATAGTTTTCAATGATTCCAGTGTGTAGTGATAAATGTGTCCGTAGTTAAACAAACTAGGAATATCTTTTGACTGAAACGAACACCAGCCTGACGAAGGTACAACAGGAATCACTACTCCATCCTGAAGACATTCACCTTTACCTCTTACCTCGTTGCTTTCCTTCATTACTTTTAAAGCAAACCATTTTCCATCGTCGATACTCACGTCCAGAAATCTGTGGTTCCCTGAAGAAATAGAGTCTGAAACGCGCTTGATGAGCTCTGCAATTTTGCCCGTTTGTTTCATCCCTCGGCATTTTAGCCACCTTTTAAGCTGTTCTACAGTATAATTATCAGCTTCTCTTTCGAAATAAGATCCAGGCACACCGTCATTCTCTGTTAGAACAGTTAATGGACGCAGTGAAGTACTAGTTAATGTAGACATCCTTCAGAAACACAGTAAGTTCAAGCAAGCACATGTGCCGTGATGTGGTTTGTTTGTCTGAGTCTCGCGGGGGGTCTAAATTTTGTGACGTCATCTGTGCGGAGCGCTATTTAACAACTAGCCTATACTATATTATAAAGTGTTCTCAAGATGTCTAGCGATGAAAGTTGTAGCTCTAGAAGCAGCAGTACAAGCTCTGATGGTTCGGAATTAGTAGTTCAGGGAAGGGGGGGAAATGTAGTAACTCCTTGGAGATTTGAGCCCGTCAGAAGACGGACTGAAGTCCCGACTGAAGTGAACGAAGAAGACAGCGAAGAAAGTGACGAACGTGTTCACGAACAAGATCGTCTACAGAACAGTGAATGGTAAGTAGGGCTAGCTGATCATTTGCTACTTTCAACTGATGCATAAGATTAAACAACAATCTTCTTCATTTCCAAGGTGTACCTGTGAACACTGCACAATCATGGATCGCCAAGTCGAATGTGTTTGTTGTCACGAAGTACAACAAGTTAAATCCAAGCTGGTCGAAGCGACAGAGGTTGATGGTTTGGACGTTGAGCCGTCCTGTATTACCTCACATCCAGGATTCCTAGCCGTTTGTACGAACCATTGGGTTCTACAAACGGCTTGGCATCAGTACAAACAACAGTACGGTAACAATGCTTATGAAGGGCCCGATTATAAGCGAAATAGGCACATCGCATACCGACAGTTAGTGCGTTGGTGCTGGGGTCATTTGGGAAAGGAGGTTCGTGTTGATTTGCCATCTTGTGCAGTGATGTGCATTAGGGCCCACTTTACAGCCCCGGGATTAGAAGAAAATTATACTTTTACTGGTTTCTTGTATGCTGATGAATAGATATCACTGCATGCATGTAATATATTGGACGAATGCAATTTATGTATTAAATAAGTATGTTCTTGAATGATCAATGTACAATTTCCCTGCGGGCATATCTAGATACATAGCTTTCGATCGCTTCATCCTTGTCTGGTCTTTCTTGTGTGGCTGACAAGGGTGGTGGTGTGTTTTCTTTAAGGGTATCCATGTATGCCTTAAGTTCTTTGGAGTTTCTTCTGTATTTCTCAAAGAGAGAGTTAATGGTAGCTGTACAATAATCTATTTGAAAAAAGAAACAATAAATTATAGTTAGTAGATGTTCAAAATTTAGTTATCAAACGAAATGATTAGCAATTATAGCTGCCATAACAAACCATAAGTGACTTTAGTCTTCCGGGGTCTCACAGAATACTGTCCCTTCTTTGCTTTGGGAAATGTAATGGAATAAGCAGGGTTGCCATCTTTGTCTACAGCTTGAGCTCTATCTGCATTCTCATTGTAGTGCAATGCAGATAGACATAGTCTAACAGATAAAATATTTTTCATGTTTATAACATTAATGATATTCATTCAATAAAATTAAATAACACTAGTGTACATGATTAAGATGTGCAAGCTAATCACATTTTGATTTTCTATCTCTGTAATTTTGAATATGTAATTATTATTACCTTGTCTGCATTCCCCAGTATGAAAAGGCTGTGTGTTTAGGTACAAACTGTATATCAAGGCTGTGTTTTGCCTCTAGGTTTGATGTTTGATATACAGGTGATAGTTTAGTCACATCCTTTAACAGTATTTTATTAAGCAGGAGATCTTCCAGCTTCACAGTGGCATATGACCCTGGGTATAATGGGAGACAGTAATTAACTCAGCTGGTTATTATAGAGTACGTGATTCCAATAAACCTGGGCACTACTAATTAGCTGTCAGTGTTTATTAGATGCAAAGAAACAAAACAAAACAAAAGAGTGAGTGTCTAATAGTGTGTATTGGTGTAGTTAGTAATGTCCAGGTTTATTGGAATCACTCTAATGTAAAGTGATATAATAAATTATATGTTGTATCTTTGCAAATTATTGGTTGTTAATTGATAATAAATTAATCAGTTTAAGGTGGTTCCAGCATAATGAATGACCGGTTTGCCGTATTTTTTAACTCGCTCGCTCCGCGTCAATATTGCTTGGATTTTATTATGCTTAACACAAATACTAATTCAACTATTCTGCTTTTGGAAGGTTTATTCAAAATTATCATTGTAAGCCGCGTTTGTGAATGCCAGTTGATATTCAAACGACACTATTTTCACTAAAACTGCTGCCAAGCGTTATTCCCAAGTACGATTTTTTTTTAACTTCGTGAACGACCTTTTAAGGTCCCTAGTAATGTTCTGACGAGGTAAGAAGGAAATTGATCGAGCCGAAATCACCAATTCATATTTTTGTTGTCAAAATTTGGACAAATCGGTTGTTACGTGATTTCGGCTCGAACAATTTTTTTCTTACCTCGTCAGAACATTACTAGGGACCTTAAAAGGCCGTTCACGAAGTTTAAAAAAAATCGTACGAGGGAATAACGCTTGGCAGCAGTTTTAGTGAAAATAGTGTCGTTTGAATATCAGATGGCATTCACAAACGCGGCTTATAATGATAATTTTGAATACACCGTCGAAAGGCAGAATAGTTGAATTAGTATTTGTGTTAAGCACAATAAAATCCAAGCAATATTGACGCGGAGCGAGCGAGTTAAAAAAATACGGCAAACCGGTCATTCATTATGCGGGAACCACCTTAACTTTCACCTGGTTCCATCCATAGTTTATCCCTTCTTTCTCCTTCCAGTTCTCCATGGCCACATTCAGAGTGAAGTACATTGTTACTTGTATGTATGTCCTGAATGTGCAAGGGTAGGATCTCCCATTTGGCTTTGATCATATCTCCATTACCATCAGGAGTTGATGCCGCACACCAGTACATATGGTTGCTTATTGATTGTTTCCACTCTGCAATGTCTCCACAATCCTTTTGCTTTGCAACCTTGTCAATTTTTTTGCCCAGCCCTAAACCAACAACAATTATTGTCATCACATTTTTTAGACATATCACCAATTTACATTGTTATTTATAATACATCAATGTGGGTTATTACCTTTAGCAACGTGCCATATATCATAGTAGTGTGTTGTGTCGGGTAGTTCTTCCCTGATGTATTTTCCTATTGATCTGCTCCTGTCAGTACTGAGTGTGTCAATAGTCAGATCAGCAGTAGTCAACAAGTCAACACTTCTTTTTAGCCCCTCCAGCTCCATCCATGAACTGTTTCTTACTTCATTACTCTAAAGTAAGCATGCAATGATAACAATTATTTTTGAGCAATATATATAATTATCTGCACTGAATAATTTAAGTTTTGAATACAAACCTGAACAAGTTGAAAATCAAGGACTCTGTTCATAGTCTGTTCAATGACAGTGTAAGATCCATATTTAGCACAGTGGCCAGGGGAGTCACATCGTCCATCACCAGCAAGGACGAGGCCTTGTTCTTGGTCTTTGAACTGCATAAATAAGGAATCCTGCTTGTTCCGCCATTCCTGTATGATAACAGGGTTTACGTATTTACTGGCATGGCGATAATAGGCAGCCCTTGAAATGCATGCAATGTTCATGAATTTGAACATTCTTAGTACTTTTTCTGTTGACAGTCCTGAAAATGGTAGCAATATGTCATATATATGTTCGATATGTATTATAAGATGAACATGCATTGCACTAATACCCATACCTGAAATTAGTATGGCTGCTGACATCAAAAGATTACCAACTGGCATGGTTCTAACATACTGCTGGTTAGTCCAATAATTTTGATGGTTGCAGTTTGAGTCTTGACATCTCTGTGTAACTTTTATCAGAGTGCCCTTTGTCTCTGAAACAAATCCGTCAGACGGACCCTTGCACATAGGGCAACTCTGAAAAAGTTCCACCAGAGAACTTTCAAAAACTATATATATTTTTTTCATTGTGGTCAGACCACAGGTAGCCCAAGCTCAGTATCAGTGGCGTAAATACAGTAAATGTATAGGCTTTCTTGTTCTGGTGTACTTGAATAAATAAATAAAAAAATCGTTTGCCTTTATTCGACTCGTACTTGTTCCTTGTGTTGTCCTTTACCTCTGTAGGAATTTCTAGGCCATTCCGCTTGAAATTGAGAGAGTGACGGCGGTTTAAAAAAAAAAATCCCTACCAGTAAGAAAATATAGAAGGTAGGTCACTCATGGTCGCCAGCGAACTCACATGGTCCCACTCAAATGCTCGTAAATCTCTCGAAACTAGACATAACGCCAAATTTCTTTCGGTAAACTGTAGTCCAATACAAGTCCGATAAATCACACTGCCATTCCCTTCTCTTACTCATCGCTATCTGCATCCAAGAGCAAGGTTTTTGTGACTTTCATCAGCAACATGAACCTCTGTACCTTCAAGTCTGACACGGATTTTGAACGGCCGTACAAAAAATGCACACACCGGGGGAGGGACAGAGGTACATTTGACACTTGAATACAATTTCCGTACCCTCCCGTGAGGATTGCAACCATATCTTGTCAGAGATTATAACAAAATCTTTTCTTCGAATTCGTGTTGATTTTCAATACCCCATTTGGAATTTGCTCCAAAGGCCTTTTCCTTGAAATCAGAAGCATTAATTTGACTGAAGAAATACTGTAATCTATGATATAACGAAATTTTATTCAAGTGTCAACTTGATTAGATTCTTATATACTGCACGTTCGTATTTTGAACGAGCTTCACGCTCCTGGACGACACGTGTTGAAATAAACTATTGTATTGTATTGTACCTCTGTCCCTCCCCGGTGTGTGCATTTTTTTGTACGGCCGTTCAAAATCCGTGTCAGACTTGAAGGTACAGAGGTTCATGTTGCTGATGAAAGTCACAAAAAAACCTTGCTCTTGGATGCAGATAGCGATGAGTAAGAGAAGGGAATGGCAGTGTGATTTATCGGACTTGTATTGGACTACAGTTTACCGAAAGAAATTTGGCGTTATGTCTAGTTTCGAGAGATTTACGAGCATTTGAGTGGGACCATGTGAGTTCGCTGGCGACCATGAGTGACCTACCTTCTATATTTTCTTACTGGTAGGGAATTTTTTTTTAAACCGCCGTCACTCTCTCAATTTCAAGCGGAATGGCCTAGAAATTCCTACAGAGGTAAAGGACAACACAAGGAACAAGTACGAGTCGAATAAAGGCAAACGATTTTTTATTTATTTATTCAAGTACACCAGAACAAGAAAGCCTATACATTTACTGTATTTACGCCACTGATACTGAGCTTGGGCTACCTGTGGTCAGACTCGCTACGACCAGCTGGTTCACTAATTCGCCTAGAAAACAAAAAAAAGGGACAGTTTGGTGAGGTAGTGAGAATTTCTATTTGTCATGATCCAACCTTCACCCACTGTGGTAAAAGACTTCATACCTTTTAGATTTTGTTCCTGTCTCACTTTGCTTTGGGCGTGGTGTCTTCTAAATCAGATAACGACGGTGAGTAGAGTCCATCAGAAGTATTTTCCTCATCAGATTCATCTGAGATTATCGTGCCGAGTGGGGGTAGATTTGCAATATTGCATTGTACAGCAATATCAACCTGATCAGCAAATGCAATATTGTGGCCACTACATATGTGACCATGACCTGGAGTCCACGATTTTGGGTCGCGCTTTCTCAGCACGAACTGATTCCACTTCAGGCATAAGTGATCATCCCTTGGAAATTTGTGTAAAAACTTACGCCGTCTGCATTAGTTTTGTCACAAAACATGACAACACAACGTTTGCCGGGCTCGTGCTTTCGCTTTTGACCGCAAGAACTCGCCATTGTGAAGCCCGGCCGGTGGGAAGCGCCAATGAATGTTCTAAAGATTAGAAATCACTGCGTTTCGAGTATTGTGCAACTCCCTTTATTTAATCAGTTATCATACGATACATTTTACGCCAGTACATTGTGTAATACTGTCTATCTTTAGAGTTATTTATCTTGACGCCTGATCCTATTCGTATCTACCTTCGAGTACGTATACTTTGCATATCTCTCACACACCTGTGACGTCATCGATGGCGTGACCACAAATCAGATCGTTTTCTGTCACGCTGGAAAAATTGCTCTTTCAAACTCGAATCGCGCCGTCAAAAAGCATTTTAGAAAAAAAAAATTTCCTTAGACTTGGTCTCCAGAGGTCACTTAATCTTACAAAGTTGTCAAAATTGCTTTAAAATTTGCCGAGACTTGCCCTTTAACACTTCCAACTCCACTCGAAGGTCACACCCTATCAGGTCAAGAAAAGAAAAAAATAACTTAAGGGGTGATTACAGTCACATTTTGGTCAAATTTGATCACAAAATTTGCCAGTGCAGATACCTTAACTAGATACTTATAGTACTGGAACTTACAGTACCCAACTGCCCATCTTTTTATGGATTCACATTAAATTTCTTTTTTAAACTAACAATGATTTTCTGTTATTCTCAAATAAAACTACAGGATGAGTGAAACAAAAACACTAATTTATGATTTTGCTTGTTTTTGTTATCATAGTTGAAAAATACCTGTTCACTTTTTCAAATCTGAAAAAAAGTTCCTTACTTTAAAAATCTAAATCACTCATCCTGTAAAGCCAACATTAATACATATTTTCTGAAAAAATGAAGTCAATAACTTGAAAACTCTAGAAAATATAAAAATGGGCAGTGTCGAATACATTCGAATACCCCTATTTTTGAAAACGACTGTTTAAAGTTAGGAAAAGTAATTTATCTGAGAAAATAGCTGTATATAAAGGTTTTGTAACTGTCCACCATCACTTGAGAGGTTATATAAATTGACTGTTCTATGTTCTTATTTGTTCTTTTTACCATTTAGAAGGCTCCTGCTTCATATGTTGTGCCCTCCTTTCGAGTCCTTCTCTCCTCGACTACCCTCTTGGTAGCACGTCTGTACTTTTTGTACTTGTCAGAGGTTCTTTTCTCAGCCTTTTTTTTACTCTAAGACCATCTCTTCTGATGCTTGCATCAGCAGTTTGGCTGCCAGATGGGATGCCTGCTAGCTCCATAACTGTGTGCTTGGCTGTTGCACCAGAAGAAAACTGCAATACAGCAGAAATGGCAGCCATCTCCCATCTCCACACGCTTTCTGCCAAACCACTTATGTTTTGGGCACCTTATCCAAACCAGGGAATTCAAACACTCATTAGGATTTTGTGTATGTCCTGGTAAGCAACGCTCCAGTAGGGCATCATCTGATAGTTGGGTGTATGTTGGCTCCAGGAATGTTTTATATCTGGTATTGAATGCACACCATGAATTCACAGGGCAGAACTGGTGTCTTTCATTCTCTGGCAGATTACAGCTGTGGTACAGACCAGCTTTGATTCCTTTCTTCATCTTTGCTATAGCTTTCTTCCTCTGACCAGCTGTAAGCGAGTCTTTATTCACATTATTTCTTATGGCATTGCCATAGTACTTTTGACATTTTTCAATTACAGTCTTGGTAAGTCTTCCAGACTTGCCACCTACTGGCTTACCATCTTGAAGCTTTCCTTTCTGCTGTTGGGCAGCTCTAAGAGCTTTTCCCATCCTTTTCTGCACATGACCAACACAGTCTAACTTCATGACTATGGCATGCACAATTTTCTATCATCATGTGAGCACTTTCATATATTTTATATTTGGGAGATCTCTTCCAGGTCTTGTATTCATCTGAAAATTTGTCCATTTCGTTAATTTTCTGGCATTCACCACAGATTCCTTATGTTTCACAAACATCATTATAGGCTTTTGAGTCTCCATCTGAGACCATGAACCTGTACTCAAGACCTGTGTCTTTACTTCTTTCCCACATTGTGTGTTGGCACAGGCGGCCTCCATACTTGGGCTAGAGCCTTCAAACCCTCCAGGACAGTCATGACTTTCATACCAGGTCTGGAAATTCTCCTGACATTTATTTTTTGCTGTATATTACAGGCGTTACAGGCTTTGGACTCCACAGCGTAGTCAAGTACTCTTCCTGTTTCAGTGGAGATTATGAATCCAATGCCATGGTTAGAAGTAAATCCTCTCTTAGCACATGTACCATCGAAGCTGACAGATATAGGGGTAACAGAGTTATCATCATCATCCTTTGCATGCTGATTCTTTACTTCTCCTTGATTTTTATCAAGTTCTTCCTTTACAGCAATAATATGCTGTTCGTGAAGTTCAGTGTTGTGTGCCGCCCAAGCATTTGGTGCAACTGGACAGGGCATATCAAGCACTTCACATATGGCTGCCAGTCCTTCCCTTCCAATGCCAACTTCATTACAAGCAAAGACAGCCCTCCTGTTTACATCCTTCCCCTGTAATGTTCTTGGGACGTTGTCTGAGATATTATGTTTTCCTGTGCTAAAGAATTCCCACAAATCACAGGAATCACATTGAACATAAAGACTGCTACATAGTCCAAAACACTTTGATGGATCTTCTACAATCGAAAGTGAGCCTAAGAGGAAATACAAGTCCAAAGTTAGTTGAAAATATAAAGATGAGATAGCGGTGTAGGGTTGAAATAGGATGAAATAGCTAGGCCACCATTTGGATGCATAAACTCACCTTCACAGCTGTCAGTACACCAATGAATCCTTTGAACCAAATCTCTTAGACTTTCCATATCAACGAGCCGATAACCCTCTGCTTCTTTGGTATCATTCAACTGATATTCCTCATTGGAACTGCTGTCAACGGTCTCAAGCTTTCGCTTGGAAGCGGAGACTGGAAGGGTTTCTGTTTTTTCACTCGAAGCACCAACATTAGAATCGTGAACGAAAGTGAGTTCACTCGCATCTTCTGGCCGTCTTTTCTCGGCTTTCTTCTTCCAACTTTGAACTCCTAAAAAGCCTGAACGCTTCTTACTCCTTTTTCGCCTTTTCAATAGATGATTTAGTACCAATTGGATTCCCTTTAGGCATTATAAACTAGTTTAAAATATAGATTTGACCGTAAACTTTCCAAAACGACGCTACTGTGCGGCCAGGCCTTTTAGTACATGAAAACTGTACCGGATGCATTACAAAGGGGGAGTCTGGGATTTCACGGAATCAATTGTCGGAAAAACTTGATTTCAAAGGCAGAAATCGACAAAAAAAACGCTTGTTTTTAAATTCGTTACCATGGTAACGGCAAAACACATTGCTGATAGGTTGATAAAAATGCGTTTTTCTGCCAGAAGCAGTTGAAAAAACAGGATAATATTGTGGGAGAGTGTTGTCTAATAACAGGAGGGTGTTTTACAGCTGCACTTTCCTAATTTTGTTCATATTTGACCAAAATGTGACTGTTTTATGTTTTCGCTAAGCTCTTCAAAACCCCCCGGTGATAACAACACTTCGTTGTTGAGTCCTCTTTTTATACCTCCAAAACAGGTTTCTTCATCCTCAATTATTTCTTCTTTGATGAAGTGGTTTGTGAGAATACGATTTTCGCTTCCCTGGACGTCTGGTTTTCTGCTTCTTTGAGTTGACAAGGTTGTTTAATATTTGAATTAAAAATTAAAAAGAAATTCACGTTGATGTGGGAAAAAAACGCCGGTAAGCGGTGATTAAAATTACGGGGGGAATATCATACGACCACACAAGGTAAAAGTAAACACCTAAGTATGAAGATACTCACATGAAAAAAGACTGTCTTGTAATTTTATGTTTATGAATTGCTCTCTGGCATGTGGGGCAGAGGAGGCCTTGTGTATTTTCGTGCCTACCGATCGTAATTCCGAAACAAGTTGGTATTACATCGAGGTAATTACGAATGTTTCTGTAATCCTTTGAACTTTTTTCACATCGCCGATGACAAATATAGCAATAGCTATCTGAAGAACTCAATGTCGAGGAAACAAGGTAAAGATAAAGCGAGAAAAAAAATCAATGATACAATTACGAAAAGAGACGCCATTTTGTTATTATTTTTAAAGTTTCCCGCTTTACACAGGAAACCCGCTCCTGTAAAGCCAATTCGGTGCGTGCGTACGCAGACAAAATTCCCACCTGCTTGCAGGCACTGCCTCTCTCCATTTCCTTCTCTCCATTTCCCTCTCCCCCCTTTCCGCTCCCTTCTCCCGTTGTGCCGCTACGCAGGCTAACTTACTAATTATTTACTGTCGCTATCACTTTGAACACCATACAACTCACTATCATCTAAATCAAACCAGTTGCTAGGTGGAATATGTAAACATAACCCCTTTGGTTTGAACAGAGACAACATCTCCTTGTGTGGAATATCTAGAAATGTTTCCGGGACAGCTTCTAAAATACTGCATTTGAATATGAATATGTGATGTCACTAAATAGTGTCACAGTGCTTGACCACATCTTCAATAAGTTCTATAGAGAACCCATGGCTGGCACTTTTATCTATGGCAACTTTATTTCCACTCGAGTTATCCAGAACCTCCAATAAAGCATTATTTATATCTTGTCGGTCCTGTAACATCTCTCTTCCTTTCCAATTGAGTGTCACCTTCATCTATGTCGACCTCAAACGGTAAAGCATCAAAACTACAGTTGTCTCCTAAACATTTGGATATATTGCCACAGTAAGAGCAGCAACTGTGAAGAGGATCACCGGGCTGAATTTCAGGGTCAAGTGAAGAGTATGCAGCCACACCATTCGTCAAATCCTCCAGATCAATATCTTTCAAGATAACAACTAAAATAGTCCACTGCATCTTCTTTGGGTGCTATTATTTTTATATGCATTCCATCAATTGCGCCAACAATGTTGATTAATTACGTCCTTTGTTGAAATGTTGCTATGCAAGCAGCTGTTTCTGCAGGAGTGACGGGAAATTTGACGTACTGATTCCGAATGTCGTAAAGTGCATTTACCACATCTTGCACAGCTTCAATGACAGTAGTGTAGTGGTATCGCTACGTCATAGGGGATTCGGGAATTTCAAAACATGAAGTATAAACCAGAACATTTCCATGTAAAACTCTCGCAATGGGAGATAACAGTGTGAACATTTCTATGACATTTCTAAGGATTTGGACATTATTGTATCATGCTTGTCATCATGTGTCTGAACGGGCTACCGGATGTCTTCACGCTATATGTCATACGTGGTGCTAGTGGTGTGGTGTACGGGAGGGGGTGGCTTCCGTGATTAATTTCAATGCTGTGTCTTTGTGGGGAACTTGAGAGGCGATGTCGTGTATGTAGGAACGTAGGAGTTTGCCGGTGGGAAGTGAGTGGTTTTTGTGATGTCTATTAAGTATTCGGGGGTCAAAAAAGTTCATAAAATAATAAACAAGGTTATTGCTATGCCCCATGTCCTTTGAAATCCATACCCTATTGCTGTGCGACATACTCGTTTAAAATGAACAGAAAGCAGGAATATAAGGTTATTGCTATGCCCCATGTCCCTTGAAATTCCTACCATACACGCTTCTATGAAAATCAGACTCAAGACTAATTCAAACCCGAATTTAGTTAATACTGCCATAGGTAAACCCAGACATGGCAATTGAAATTCAGCCAGATTGAAATTCAGACAGACGAGTTGAATTTCGAAAGCAATCAAACTTCCCAACATTAAATGCTGGACCAATTGATAAATAATAATTTCTGTGACTCAATATGTAAAGGCCAATAGCCAGGACTTTCTCTGCTGGTAAACAGTTGCGCATGGTCTTATCTTGCCGCATCAGATTGGGAGCAAGTTCATTCAGGAGTTTTAATAACCTTAATTCAGCCTGATTTCTCACTAGTTACTCATCCAATCAGTACATGTATAAGAACTATTTCAGCCTGGCACAGAAAATCACAAGTTCCCAAGCTTTTACGGTGTTCATGATGTATTTTCGCAAAAAAAAAATTATTGCTGCTAAAGTTGCTGATTTGCTTCTTTGAACAGTGGCACCAAATACAAAAGAACATCGAACAGGCTGCATTCAATCCATATGCTAGGGCCAGAAATTTCCAGTCACAGCAACAAAACCTTAATGTATAAAAAAGTTAAATTGCAAAATTTGCCTATTAAATATTTACAAGAAAGTTACTTTAATAGATCCTAGTAATTAATATTATTGCTAATTTCCCAATAACGCTCCCAGATACCAAGGTTCAGGAACTCCTCTAAGTATCTGCTAGACGGATTTTGGTGTCCGTTGTTTATGGCCGTTCTAATATAAAATGCAGAGAAAACCGTTTTGGGCTTTCTCTCATTGACAACATTTACCACAGCTGCCGGTTCAATGGGTGCAATTGGCGCTGCGGGCTTTGCGGTTTGTTCAAGGTGGCGAACACGTTCTTCTAACGACTGACGGGCACCGAGTAGTGCCGACACCTTTGTCTCAATCAATGATTCAGCGAACATCATGACTAAAAAGATAACAAGGTTTTGTCAATAATACATTTTGGAATGTAATTAATTTGGATTCGAAATTCTAATTGGAATGAAAATGATGTGTAGCTTACCTTTTAATAGTCGAATGGATTATTTCAACTCAATGGTATTCCTGTAAAATTAACTAAACGCTTACGGTTTGGCTTTTAAATAACACCACGAGAAATGATACCACATTTTTTGTTTCTTCGCATAATTTTTGTCTAGAATTCACAAAAATTGAACTCAATTGGAGTCGTATGAGTGGGAAGTTACGGTATGGTTACTGTGCCGTGATCGTGCGGTATTCAAGCATTCTGATTGGTTGAGCATTGTATTTGTTGAATAGATAATAATAATAATAATAATAATACATTTTATATAGCGCCACTATCCATAACAATGATCAGAGCGCTTAGAATGCTAATTAAAACCTAAAAATATATATACATAACTAAAAAATAATAATAATAACATTAAAAAGATAATATTAAAAGTAACTTTTTTTAAAGAGATATGTTTTTAGCTTCTTTTTAAAAATGTCAATCGACGTGGATGTTTTTATGTCTATTGGAATAGAGTTCCACAAGGTCGGGGCAGCAACTGAGAAAGCTCGTTTGCCATAAGACTTTAGGTTGTAGTTAGGGACTTCAAGCAAACACTTTGAGGCGGAGCGCAGATTTCTGGATGGAGTATAGTCGATAATAAGATCTTGTAGATATTTTGGAGCCAATTGTGTACGAGCTTTGAATGTAAGAAGAAGAATCTTAAATACAATTCTGTTTTCAATGGGCAACCAATGGAGTTTCATTAATGCTGGAGAGATATGGTCACGTTTCTTGGAGCCCATTATTAAGTGTGCGGCACTGTTCTGAACGTATTGCAGTTTCTGAATGAGGTTCTTGGGAAGGCCAAATAGCAGGGCATTACAGCTATCGAGTCTGGAGGTAACAAGTGCGTGAACAAGAGTTTCGGCTGCGTGCTGAGGCAAATACTTTCTGATTTTCCTAATGTTAATGATCTGAAGGAAAGCTGACCTGCAAATAGAAGTGATTTGTCGATCCATGTTCAAATTGTGGTCAAGTACGACACCAATATTCCTTGCACATTCAGATGGTTCAATGTTTTCATTCCCGACAGTAATAGAATACAGAGGCGGTGTTTGTCTGTGCTTTGGGTGTACAACCAAAAGTTCGGTTTTATCCTCATTCAATTTGAGGAAATTAGAGTGGATCCATTTCTTGATGGCATTGATGCATTGCTCCATAGAAGACTTTGCAACATCAAGACTTGCTTGATCCTGAGACCGAAATGATAGGTAGAGCTGTGTATCGTCAGCATACATGTGATAAGATATATTGTGCCGATGAACAAGATCACCAATTGAAGAGATGTACATGGTAAACAAGATAGGTCCCAGGACCGAACCTTGGGGGACACCAAAAGGTAAGTAGTGCCAGGACGAAGTTATGGCGTTGACTACAACAGCTTGACGGCGGTCGGATAGGTAGGACTCAAACCACGCTAGTACTTTCTCCTTGATACCAAACCTATGAGACAGTCTGTGCAGCAAGATGGAATGGTCGATGGTGTCAAATGCAGCGCTGAGGTCTAACATGAGAAGAATTACAGAGCTTCCACTGTCAAGAGCCATGAGTAAATCATTCTGGACGCGAACTTCGATGTCTTCGATTCTGTACCGTGATGGTAACTCCATGGCAAAACGACTGGCATTTATTTACAATCTTATTCATAGTTTACACAAAATGATATCCTTCAAAAAAATGGAAATGTCAACCATAACATTTGAGTAAAAAAGAGAGAATCCATTGAATATTGTAAATTTATTTAGTGACGCTTTAGGAAATCTCACAAACTACTTTACGAATATTGCAGATGTTTGACAATTTGTATATATGACAGTGATTTTAATCCTGCCACAGCTAATACTGTAATTACTACATTATCTATTTATTTATTACTGTTTTCTCCAATGAAATAATAATATGAGTCAGTTGTATAAACCTCTTCGTGGAATTCCTTTTGAGCTTCCTCTTTTGTCTGCAATTATAAACATACTTCTCCCAAACATAACAAATTCTCCCAAAACAAATTTAAAAGTATTATTGTGGTTGGTAACTGTGGTATATGATATGTTTGTTTATATAATAATTAAAATATGGTATTTTACATGCACTTTGATTGGTCGACAGACTCACAGATGACGTCACAAAATCCCACAATTCTCAAAATATCATATAAAACAAATATATGCCATTTTACCTTGTGTCTACTCTTATAGATGCACAGATTATAGGTCAAAATGTGGTGATAACAACAGTCACTACTGAGTCAGTACAGTCAGTCCTTTTTTTGTTCTCGCCACATTTTGATATCATCTGACAATTTTTTGTTGGCATCTGCCACTTGCATTCAAAAGTCTTTATGAGAAAGAACATTAATATTAATAATACTTTATTCATTAATATTAATATACATCAATATCAATACAATGAAAGGAGATATCAGAGGTTAACCCTATCGAAGATATCTCCCAACAAGAAAGATAAACAAATAAATATAAATGGCAGGACTTATTCTTCCAATCCAGTTGTACACCTCCTGCAATACATGACATAATACACATATACATAAAAAGGCAACTAGAATACAAACACTAAAACCTTGCAATGTTTTGCATTAGTACTTAATTATAAGCACTGATGAATGAATTGATCAATTTATCAACAGAATCTGCCTTGTATGTTAGAGTACAAACAATAAAAGCGTGAAACAAGTAAATGAAACAGTAGAAAGCAAAGGATATTCCACCAATTAGTACTATTTAGACTTGGTAATATTTCACGCTTTTAGTGTTTGTACTCTATTAGTAAACAATCTGAATTGTACTACTTTTAAAATAGAATGGTGTAGAAATATTTCACCTGGAACGTAGCATCCATATGAAAACCTCTTGAAAGTATACTCCAAGGAGTATGTACTTTAATAATGACAGACCATGTGCTGTCTGTGGTGTGGGTTCTCTCAGCCGTTTTTTCCCCGGGCATCCTCAACTAAAATGGAACGAAAGAAATAGCGTTTTTTTTTTGGGGGGGGGGGGGGGGGGCATTCCTCCACTAAAATGGAAAGAAACAAATGTATATACACCTGTTTTCAAAAACGTTGACCAAACAGAAATAGTGAAATAGCAAAATAGCAAAATAGGAATTTTAATTACCTTATTAACATCGGAAACAAAGGTAAAGCATAAAACAACTGCGGTGCAGACATGCCGAAAGCATACTCGGAAGACCTTCGAAATAGAATTATATGGGCAAAATATCTGCTTCTGCAGAAAGATGAAGAAATTTTACTGCAAATATTTTTATTTCTACAAGTACTGTTAGCAGAATATGTCGACGATATGCTAGACACAGCGCCTTGTCAGGCCGGCCTAATGGCTGCACAAGTTGTTGTCACGAGTTATTATTATTGCATCTCCACGAAGCATTTTAGAGAAACCCGATTTACGGCTTCATGAACTAGCTGGAGAAAAGAGAGGGTTGTCCAATACACACGACCTGATACGGATGGTGAAAGTTGGTTTACCACGGTATCAGATGGTGAAGTCATTAGTATGCATAAAACGTACATAACATAAAATGATACTGCCAATTAATATGACATAGACTTTATGGCCATAATGCATATTAATATGACGTTATAGCCTTTATGCATCTCCCTTTATGGCATCATTGTGAGGAGACTGAGGACTTTACGATAGTTGCCCTTCAAAAAATTTTTAGCACAGTGATGAGATGCACCGTGGTACCATCCGTCACCACTCGTATCCGATGGTGACCACCCATCCGGCCCTGTGGCAAAGACTTTTAATATATGCGATATGCCACAGGGTGACCAAACCATTATCGAAGGTCTTTGCCACAGGGCCGGCTGGATGGTCACCATCGGTACGAGTGGTGACGGATGGTACCACGGTGCATCTCATTATCCGTTGGTGTCCGATGGTGAAATTGGTGATTTGGTCACCCTGTGGCATGTCGCATATATTACAAGACTTCGCCACAGGTCCGGCTGGATGGTCACCATCGGTACGAGTGGTGATGAATGGTACCACGGTGCATCTCATTATCCGATGGTGTCCGATGGTGAAATTGGTGGTTTGGTCATCCTGTGGCATATCGCATATATTAAGACTTTGCCACAGCTCCGGCTGGATGGTCACCATCGGTACGAGTGGTGACGGATGGTACCACGGTGCATCTCATTATCCGTTGGTGTCCGATGGTGAAATTGGTGGTTTGGTCACCCTGTGGCATATCGCATATATTACAAGACTTTGCCACAGGGCCGGCTGGATGGTCACCATCGGTACGAGTGGTGACGGATGGTACCACGGTGCATCTCATTATGCGTTGGTGTCCGATGGTGATATTGGTGATTTGGTCACCCTGTGGCATATCGCATATATTACAAGACTTTGCCACAGCTCCGGCTGGATGGTCACCATCGGTACGAGTGGTGGACGGATGGTACCACGGTGCATCTCATTATATGTTGGTGTCCGGTGAAATTGGTGGTTTGGTCACCCTGTGGCATATCGCATATATTACAAGACTTTGCCACAGGGCCGGCGGGATGGTCACCATCTGTACGAGTGGTGACGGATGGAACCATGGTGCATCTCATTATGCGTTGGTGTCCGATGGTGATATTGGTGATTTGGTCACCCTGTGGCATATCGCATATATTACAAGACTTTGCCACAGGTCCGGCTGGATGGTCACCATCGGTACGAGTGGTGACGGATGGTACCACGGTGCATCTCATTATCCGATGGTGTCCGATGGTGAAATTGGTGGTTTGGTCACCCTGAGGCATATCGCATATATTACAAGACTTTGCCACAGGGCCGGCTGGATGGTCACCATCGGTACGAGTGGTGACGGATGGTACCATGGTGCATCTCATTATATGTTGGTGTCCGATGGTGAAATTGGTGATTTGGTCACCCTGTGGCATATCGCATATATTACAAGACTTTGCCACAGGTCCGGCTGGATGGTCACCATCGGTACGAGTGGTGACGGATGGTACCACGGTGCATCTCATTATCCGTTGGTGTCCGATGGTGAAATTGGTGGTTTGGTCACCCTGTGGCATATCGCATGATTACAAGACTTTGCCACAGGGCCGGCTGGATGGTCACCATCGGTACGAGTGGTGACGGATGGTACCACGGTGCATCTCATTATCCGATGGTGAAATTGGTGGTTTGGTCACCCTGTGGCATATCGCATATATTACAAGACTTTGCCACAGGGCCGGCTGGATGGTCACCATCGGTACGAGTGGTGACGGATGGTACCACGGTGCATCTCATTATCCGTTGGTGTCCGATGGTGAAATTGGTGATTTGGTCACCCTGTGGCATATCGCATATATTACAAGACTTTGCCACAGGGCCGGCTGGATGGTCACCATCGGTACGAGTGGTGACGGATGGTACCACGGTGCATCTCATTATCCGATGGTGTCCGATGGTGAAATTGGTGGTTCTACGGCCTTATGAAGCCTTCAGTCTTGTTATTCGTCGTTTGCAAAGAACTAACTATTCGTTGTTTGCAAAGAACTTTTAAACAACAACACTACTAACGGCCTTTCGAAGTCTTCAGTCTTGTTATTTCAGTCGCCGATCGTCGTTTGCAAACTGAACTAACAACAACACTACTAAATATAACGGGAAGCCTTCAGTCTTGTTATTCGTCGTTACGTTCAGTGCAAAGAACTAACTATTCGTTGTTTGCAAAGAACTAGCAGCCATATATATCTTTGTTGAATGAGGGTGGCTTCACAAGCTGTCTTATTTAATGTGGTGTTTAGAAATAAATGAGTTGTTATATTGTTTTACTGTGCATCAAAATCCAAAGACTAATCAGAATCCCGAGTGCACGCTGCTAAAGCGTCGTTTTGACCATAGATCATGGCGTGACCTTTCTTCGAGTAATAACAACACTTAGTTTAAATTTGACACGGTTTTCTTTGTTATTCATAGAGCTTTATCTCCGGTATTGACCGGTTGAACAATAGAATTGAATTGAATTGCTCATTATAGGCTTATTGCCGACGTTCGAGGTATTTATCTGACTTAGTTTAAATTTGACAAGGTTTTCGCACGAAGCAATCTGAGTGCTCATTATGAATTCACCGGGATGTATCCCGTATACAACCCAGGGCTGTATATGGATACATCCCGGTGAATTCATAATGAGCACTCAGATTGCTTTGTGCGAAAACCTTGTCAAATTTAAACTAAGTCAGATAAATACCTCGAACGTCGGCAATAAGCCTATAAATCCCTTGAGCCTACGGCCCTCGGGATTTATATGGCTTATTGCCTCCGTTCTCGGTATTTATCTCTTACATGAATTTTTCGAAGAGCGATAGGTAATATTTGAGATGTTAGATATCATGTCACCTCCAGCGACATATAGTTTATACGTAGTTAATTAGCGTAATAGAATTGCTTTATTACAAACGCACACGACGTTCGCGGTAGATCCACGTAACAGAATATACAGATATCATTGTATACCAAGTTTATTTATTATACAGCTCTGTAACTCGCCGGTAGTTAGTCTTGTTGTTGTTGTAGACGTGATTGTGAACGGGGTCGTGACCCCTGTAGATTTATATCAGTACGAACACTGAAACGTCTATCAGAAAGATGAAAGCCTTCCTCTATGATCGTATTCGTAAAAACACACCAGTTATGTCAACGAATATGGAAGTCATGGTGATAATTATGTCTTACGTAAATCGAAGAAACTGAATGGGTTTGTAAACAAAGAAAGAATTGCTAAGCTTATTTATTTATGTCATTACAGACACAAGCCTAGTAAATATATTTATCATTGTATACTTGTAATTTACCACTGACGTCTGTTTACAAGACTACAGATAAGACTTTGAACCATAATGTAACTTACGGTTCTTCTATGTCAGTTTCAGTACAACATTTTACGGTAACTTGTTTTAGCCCGATCGAGTGCGCGCTATTAATGTTGAGCGTCTAGTTTTGTTTTGATTTGAGTTTTTAAATTAATGACAAAACTGATTTTGAAAGGAATGGTATTAGGATGATTTCACTTCGCTCGTGAAAGAAAAATGACTAACTAAAATGACTAACCAACAAACAGAACAAAGGAAAACAATGGAATTATAGTGTACTAGACAGGGCTCAAAGTTTATTTTTGTCTTTTATTTGGGCACACTTTCGCTACCAGGTTTAACAGCTGTAATTTTAGTGGTCTCTTGGTAAAACCATGCACTCTAAGTGGAATATGCGAATACAGAATAACAAGGCCCAAAATTGACCAAAATCATTCGCACAAGTCAGTGCAGAGTGCATTATGATGACTTGCCGATTTTGTGACGAAAAAGAAAACAAAGCACATTTTATAACTTGGGCATTCCTTACAGGAGCTTGTCCAAGTAATAAGTAATGGTGTGCAGCTCGTTCAGGCTCGGCAGTGAGCTTTGAAAACAAAGAATTAATACTATATAAGTAGGCTTGGCAGTGAGCTTTGAAAACGAAGAATTAATCAGTACTATATAAGTAGGCTTGGCAGAGAGCTTTGAAAACGAAGAATAATAGTAGCCGTGTCTTGTTCACACTAGACCTATAAAGGCTTCCCGTTATATTTAGTAGTGTACATCAGTGTTGTTGTTTGTTGTTATAGTTCTTTGCAAACGACGATCGGCGACTGAAATAGTAGTGTTGTTGTTTAATAGTTCTTTGCAAACAACGAATAGTTAGTTCTTTGCAAACGACGAATAACAGGACTGAAGACTTCGAAAGGCCGTTAGTAGTGTTGTTGTTTGAATAGTTATTTGCAAACAACGAATAGTTAGTTCTTTGCAAACGTAACGACGAATAACAAGACTGAAGGCTTCCCGTTATATTTAGTAGTGTTGTTGTTAGTTCTTTGCAAACGACGATCGGCGACTGAAATAACAAGACTGAAGACTTCGAAAGGCCGTTAGTAGTGTTGTTGTTTAAAAGTTCTTTGCAAACAACGAATAGTTAGTTCTTTGCAAACGACGAATAACAAGACTGAAGGCTTCATAAGGCCGTAGAACCACCAATTTCACCATCGGACACCATCGGATAATGAGATGCACCGTGGTACCATCCGTCACCACTCGTACCGATGGTGACCATCCAGCCGGCCCTGTGGCAAAGACTAGTAATATATGCGATATGCCACAGGGTGACCAAACCACCAATTTCACCATCGGATAATGAGATGCACCGTGGTACCATCATCCTCTGGCACACAGGGTGTCAGTGGAGATGGGGGGAGGGGAGGAAAATACTGAACCATCCCACTATTCACTTCATATATAATCGATTTTCAAAAAAAAAAAAATCGTGTCATATACACTTTAACCTTCAAAATGACTTCAACATTCCACTCAGGCAAGTTTAACATTTCTTACCTTTCACTTTCTATTAAGCATTTATAAACCTTGATTCCTTCCACATGCTGCTCCCAAGAAACTTTTAATAACTCCTTTGCTAAAATTTAATAAAGATCTCTGTATATACTCTTATTGTGAATTTTCATTGATACATACATGTACATGTAGTAATGATAAATTAAAGATAATGCTAGCTTAGGCAACAAAGGCAACAAGTGTTTGAAGGCTGCATGAATGTCTTGAATTGGAAATGTAGTTTTTAAAGACTCAATCCTCAAATGATTGCTGTGATGTATGTATCTACCGGAAACGGCAATCACTTATCTTGGGTTCCTTGTCTGGTTTGGACTAAGCATTATTATGCAGTCGCCTTCACCCCTCTGTTGCTAAAGAAAAAAAAGGAAAATGTTAAATGAACTTGAATTCAGGTTACAAAAATATTTTATAAAAATATTTCATAGTGATGGTAGATGTAATTAACCTTTACTTCCTTCTTCTGAGTTTAGATAATAAGCATACGTCTTTTGCTTTTGAATACAGGTACCTAAGTGCTCTAGTCCTTCTTCCACAGGGCCACTCCACATTGCAGGCACTTGAAAGTTGACTCGATGGCTCATCCTTTGTGGGTTGTACTGCCATTTTTACACTGCACACATTCTCTTTTCCAGCCCTTGATCTTGACAACGAAGTGCTTACCTGTATCATGACGAACTTTAGAGTGCTCTGAATTTGTGGCACCCTGCCGATGTTCGTCGGTTCAACCGACCAACATCAGCATGGGGTCATGTGCTGGAGTGCTAAGGATTACACCGAAGTGTTTACCTAAAGATAATGGACAGAATACAGATAATAACAAAGTACCGTTTACTTACAAAGCTTTATTTAGTAGTTTCAGTTGTTTAGGATAATAACTTTCAATAAACTATTATTTATTGTTTGACATAATTCAGACCAGCTAAATACTAACTATTTTCAACTTCGATGTACGGCCGCTATTAAATCCCGGCGCTTGTAGTTTTTAAAACTACAGCACGTAGTAAACTGTCACAGTTATATATATGATATGTATAGTTCTTAAATCGTCCGCTTATAACAATAACTATTTTCAACTACGATGCACGGCTATAAATCCCGCACTGTAGCGCTGTTTAATACATTCCCTTCAAAGGCCGGCTACTTTATATTGTAGCACGTAGTAAACTGTCAGATTATATATATATATAGTTCTAAATCGTCCGCTTATAACAATAACTATTTTCAACTACGATGCACGGCTATAAATCCCACACTGTAGCGCTGTTTAATACATTCCCTTCAAAGGCCGGCTACTTTATATTGTAGCACGTAGTAAACTGTCAGATTATATATATATATAGTTCTAAATCGTCCGCTTATAACAATAACTATTTTCAACTACGATGCACGGCTATAAATCCCGCACTGTAGCGCTGTTTAAGGTACCAGGGGACCTTCGTGACACTGTTCACTGAAAGCCGCGTAGCGCGCTAACCACTCGTCCAACATGTATAAAAGTATACATTTTCTTAAAGCTGAATAAATTCAGATTCTAAATATGCTGGAGATGATTTCCTATTTTGTAAACATTTTTTGTTATTGCACATTTTAGAAAATTCGACCGGCCTTGTTCAAACAGAATTTTGCACGCGGGAATTCAATCGATTTTTAAACGGAAATTGCCATTGTAATGAACACACGTTGTTTTAAAAAACTGTGTCTCCGATTTCCGATAAACGCTTTTGTTGAGGAGATATTTGCTGTCAAAGTTCATTAATGTGTTTTTAAGCGATTTACACATAAATCATCAAATAACTTTTAAACGAGGCAACGTATCAAAAATCGGAGACACGCTTTTTTAGAACAAAGTTTACTCATTACAACGGCACTTTCCGTTTAGAAATCGATTGAATTCCCGCGTGCAAAATTCTGTTTGAACAAGGCCGGTCGAATTTTCTAAAATGTGCAATAACAAAAAATATTTACAAAATAGGAAATCATCTCCAGGATATTTAGAATCTGCATTTATTCAGCTTTAAGAAAATGTATACTTTTATACATGTTGGACGAGTGGTTAGCGCGCTATGCGGCTTTCAGTGAACAGTGTCACGAAGGTCCCCTGGTACCTTAATACATTCCATTCAAAGGCTGGATACTTTATATTGTAGCACGTAGTAAACTGTCAGATTATTATATCATATAGTTCTAAATCGTCCGCTTATAACAATAACTATTTTCAACTACAATGCACGGCTATAAATCCCGCACTGTAGCGCTGTTTAATACATTCCCTTCAAAGGCCGGCTACTTTATATTGTAGCACGTAGTAAACTGTATGATATATTTCAACTTCGTTCGATGCACGGCTATTAAATCCAGCACTGTAGCGCTTGTTAAACTTATTTTTACTTTAAAGGATAATCAACTATAGAAATATTCAGAACGGCTGAACTTCAAACAAGAAACACGGGAAACGCAACTACTGAAAAACCTCAATGATTTCAGAAATTTTCGGACGGCTCTTCGGTTCTGGTAGAAGAGCACGGCAAATCACGTCGGGAAATTCACCAAAACAGGATTTGACGAAAACCCTCTTGACTACAACACCCAGACTGTAAACATCGCTTGATGTGGATTTCAATTCTCCTTGAAGAATTTCTGGCGCGATATGGGGGTACTGTTCCCTGTATGTTACTTTCTGCTCCTCTGTGAACACCCTTGGTCTTGATATGCTTGCAATGATTCTGCTTTTACCAAAGTCAATAATTACCGGAAAGTAACCAGCTTTGAGATCGGTGATGTCAAGTACGACATTGTTGGTCTTTAAGTCGTTATGTAAGAAACCACTGTCATGGATGTGTTTCAGTGCTTCGCCAGTCTTGGAAAGTATTTGGCACCATGCTGATTTCTCCGCGATTTTCTTTATACGGAGTGCCTTTTCAATGGTGATGCTGTGATTCCGTTCCCCATGAAACTTGTTGTATCAGTTTCAAGGGAAACTTCTTACTGCAAATTCCAAACAAAAGGGGCACCCCGGGGTGATCCCCTAACTTTTGGATAACTTCGGCTTCGTGGTACAACTCAGCCCGCAACCTCGATAATTCTTGAGCACGACTTTCTTGTGCTGTCGATGATTGTTCTTTCAGCTCTTTTACCACGACCGATAACCCCCGGTAAGAGCCAAGGTAAGAGGAGCCATAGCTGCCACTGCCCAAATGGATGGTGCTTTTGACGACGTGCATCGGGTCGATTTCTTTAAGGTACCAGGGGACCTTCGTGACCACTGTTCACTGAAAGCCGCGTAGCGCGCTAACCACTCGTCCAACATGTATAAAAGTATACATTTTATTAAAGCTGAATAAATGCAGATTCTAAATTTGCTGGAGATTATTTCCTATTTGGTAAATATTTTTTTGTTATTGCACATTTTAGAAAATTCGACCGGCCTTGTTCAAAGAGAATTGTGCACGCGGGAATTCAATCGATTTTTTAACGGAAAGTGCCATTGTCATGAGCACAATTTGTTCTAAAAAACCGTGTCTCCGATTTTTGATATGTTGCCTCGTTTAAAAGTTATTTGATGATTTATGTGTAAATTGCTTAAAAACACATTATTGAACTTTGGCAGCAAATATCTCCTCAACAAAAGCGTTTATCGGAAATCGGAGACACAGTTTTTTAGAACAAATTGTGCTCATGACAATGGCACTTTCCGTTAAAAAATCGATTGAATTCCCGCGTGCACAATTCTCTTTGAACAAGGCCGGTAGAATTTTCTAAAATGTGCAATAACAAAAAATATTTACAAAATAGGAAATAATCTCCAGCATATTTAGAATCTGCATTTATTCAGCTTTAAGAAAATGTATACTTTTGTACATGTTGGACGAGTGGTTAGCGTGCTACGCGGCTTTCAGTGAACAGTGGTCACGAAGGTCCCCTGGTACCTTAAGTTGTCCCCTCCTCTCTTTTGTAGGCACTGAACATTGTGGTACCGTTGGACGCATGTTTTAATTCGCCGGCAACAATTCTGTTCTGAACTAGGTCCTCCACCTTTCGATTGATTCGCGCTTCTTTTTCTTGCTTTCTCCTTTCGGACTCCTGTTCTTTCATTCTCGCTCGTCTGGTTTTATTTTGATTTCTTTTTCTTAACTTGTGGTAGCGTATCTGTCCCGCATCCATTCTCAGGCATTCAGTACTGAAGATATAACTTCGAAGCGTGATATCCAGCCGAAGAAACAAGACACATGAAACCCAAGGGCTATTCTTAGTATACTGAGGAATTTGTTATGTCATTTCCTGGCAAGCAAACTACAAGACGAAAAACCACGAGAATAACTATTATAATTGAATCTTTTATAGAGCAATTTTCTAAATAATGTATTAACAAATTATTTTTCAACTGCCTGTTTCAACAGTGTCCATGTGAAGCAGATTATCGGTTTTGCTGGCCGGGCTAGCGTGATCAAATTGCAGGAATAATAGCGCCATTGTACTGTAATCGAATTGATAATATGTTACCTATACTTATCGTTGTCGGGACAGGACAACACGTACTGGATTGCATGAGGTGTACGGTAGTTATCATGGCCGATATATATGTCACTGTGTGCACTCACTGTAACAAAGAATTCAAGACCAGAACGAGTTTAAAAAAGCATTTCAATGTACGTCATCCCACATCAATTATTCAAAGGGATTTAAAATTTAAAGCGAAAAACAAGCAAGCGTCAGCACCAGGAGCAAAGAAAATCGCGAGGAAGGATCTACCAAAATTCCGCACGTGGATAGGAGAGGTCACCGAAGGGCTGAACTCTGCTCATAATCCCTTGGTTCCAGGTAAGAATTTTAAATAATTATATTTGGACTGGACTTCAGTTAGCCAGCGACGTAGGTTATATTTCTTAGCCTGCTTTCCATATAGTCGCACTTATAAAAGTGTTGTTCGCGACCCTTGTGATGATGTGGAAACCATAAACTTGTTCAACTCATGCGAATATTACCACCCTTGCAACCAGGCTCAATCAAGCTAATACGGTAAATATACACCTATTTCAAAAATCGTTGTCGCAGCCGAAGCAACAGTCAACACTCCAAGACTGCAAAGGATTTCGGTAATTTTTCTCGTAATTCATTCATTCAGAGAATATTTTGGTTGCATGCGTTTGTGACATGTTATTATGGCAAGCTGAAGTGGTAGTTCAGGTGTCAAACCGAATATTTCGGAAAGTACTAGTACTACAAACGTACTGTTGTGGGTACTAAACCCGTCGAACAAGAGCAGGCGGAGGGGAGAATGTGTGCGTCGTAACTCCTCTCATGCTGGAAGCTGTATGCGACATGTAATTACCGACTCACACCTTAACATGTGGTGTTTCAGTGCTACGTTATTTTAACAACAAATATATTTCTAGTTTCTGACCACAATTTCCAAATCTCCGAGCGTAACATCTTGAAAATAAAAAATAAATCAATTGTTAATTGCCGCCCAATGAAACACCAGGGCCAAGAGAGAAAGTTCTACAATCAAAATGTACTAAACCAAAACTACATCTGCTAACAATTGAAAATGGTTTGTAAAACATCAAGAGATAATTTTGTGATGATTTTTACACAGAAATCCAAGAAATTATCAGTAGAAACAAGGCCTTCCTGTGCTTCCTTGAGTCTTGGAAAGTCCAAGTGAAGTTTGCCACTGTATTTGGACCTTTGTCAATGAAGTCGATTGCAGAAAGGATTACTCCAACACCACAACTTCCACCCCCTTGTCCATGAGAAGAGCTGGCTTGAGATGGCATTCCAAACCGTTCAAATAACATGCATTTTTCCCAAAACCTATCTTTGAGGGATAAGAAGTGGGAATACAAGTGTTGGACATTTTGAAGCAAAAGCTTTATGTCAGCAATGACATAACTGTGTGGGGTCATCTTGAGTCCATCATCAAACATGAGCCTCTTGTTAACAAGGTCAACGGCTATCAAGCCCCAGTGGCAGCCATTCATGTGCAGTGGAAACAGAATGAGATGAATATCTTGGCATCTTGTAGAATTCACCACACTTGTAACTTTACTTTCAATGAAGGTCTTGTCAGTACTTCTACACCACTGGTAGCATTCACTTGGGAAGTAGATGACTTCAAAACTGCTCTGTGAGATGTCTCTATATTTCTCAATGACACAGTCGATGACAAAATTGTCCAAGTATCGTTCAAGGGCCAGCGTTGCAATGGATGACACATCAATTGTTTTCCTACCTACTAAGATAATTGATTCTGAAAGCTTTCTGTTCCATAGCACATCTTTAATGGACTGTTGTTCGCTTTCAGATAGACCATCACCTTTGCTGATCCAGCTCATTTCATCAATTATTTCCATCTTAGTTTGATGTACAAGGCAGTACTTTTTCATAACATCTAAGCCATTTCTTGAAAAACTTAGGTTTCCAATTTTTACACCAACTGGACTTTTTCCTCTCCTTTTTGTGTCAAGTACCTTTTGAGCTTGGTTTAGCACAGCCTCGCATGGTCTTTCGCTCAAAATCAGGGGATCTGTTTCTTGAAATGTAACAAAAAGACCAGATATCCTTTCACGTTTGGATGATGATCTCACAGGTGGGATAAAAATGTTTTCAGGTCAGATAGACATAAGGCAGCTGCGGATGTACATGTATCTAACTCATCCTTCTCATCTGAAAGTTCAATTGTTTCAGTGGGTGCGCTTTCGCTGTCGGAGGAGAGCTTTTTGGAAGTCACTGGACTTGAATTGAATGGCTTTGGAGAATCAGGCTCAGAAACAGCAGCAGATATATTTGGCTCATCCTCATCTGAAAGCTCAGTTGTTTCAGTGGGTGCACTTTTGTTGCTGTCAGAGGGGGGATTTCTGGAAGTCACTGGACTTGAATTGAATGGCTTTGGAGAATCAGGCTCAGAAACAGCAGCAGATATATTTGGTTCATCCTCATCTGAAAGCTCAGTTGTTTCAGTGGGTGCACTTTTGTTGCTGCCAGAGGAGGGATTTTTGGAAGTCACTGGACTTGAACTGAATGGCTTTGGAGAATCAGGCTCAGAAACAGGAGAATGGGCATTTGTCACATTTTGCGATGAGCAATCTAGCTTGGTGGCATACTCTTTTTCCCACTTTTCATGGTTGTAACACAACTGATGCCTTGGATCATCTTGATCACAAACTCGGGTTCCTTTATCTGGCAAGTAGACGTATTTGAGTGCATTCTTACCATAAAGGTTCACAAAAAGGGTGGTTATAGTTGTGATCCAGGAAACCTTCTGCTCATTCCAGTCAACCCTTTTGTTAGGCCACCCACATCCACGGTAATGGAAGTGATGTTTTCCTGAATATAGAAAACATCAAAGTGATAAAAGAACAACAATTTAAAATTAATACATATGTACATGTACAGTGTATTATGTGACATTCATTTAACATGCTACCTATGGTACATGTATTTTATTAATAATTCTATAAATTTGATACCAACTATTAAATTTACCTTCTTTAATTGTTTCATAGGCCTTACAGAACTGAATTCGTAGACAAAGCATCATCTCTGTGAGCCAATGTGTCAGAATTTGCTCCACTATAAATTGTACAACACAAATTCCCATTTAGTTTTTTTTTCAATAATTATTTTCAATTAACAACACCTTTTAATATTGACATCAGTTGGTTTATTATATTCCCATTATGAAAAATCTTGCACATGTATACATGTATGTGTACTGGGTATGTAATCCCCCTAATACAAATGTACTTACATGACTGACCAACTTCTGCCTGGTCGTGGCTGGTAGCTCTTGAATAGAGTGCCCTGTGGACTTTGTGGGATGCTTCAAACCCCTGATTTGAATACTTAACAAAGGAGCGGTGGATCCTCAGCAGCATTGAACTGTGTTCCACTGTTAAATGACCGTAGTCACCTGAGCCTAGGCTGATGCCAAACATATGTCGAAGCAGATATCCCCAAAGCTTACACTATGATAACAAACACATACCAAAGAAGCATTAATCTACATTGTTTGTGTAGCTTTTAAATTGCACATAAACATGGCATCTGACAAGTATAGTTACAGTATATGTCATATGGAATAGAGTGATTCCAATAAACCTGGGCACTACTAATTAGCTGTCAGTGTTTATTAGATGCAAAGAAACAAAAGAAAAAAAAGAGTGAGTGACTAATAGTGTGTAATGGTGTAGTTAGTAATGCCCAGGTTTATTGGAATCACTCTATGATGATAGAGTTCGAACACTAAAAGTGTGCAACATAAATAGTTGTACTAAATAGTACTAAATTATTATAATTCTATTGTTTTCTATTGTTTCATTTATGTGCTATTTGTATTGCATGCTTTTAGTGTTGTGCTAAAGTTTTATTTATTATAATTTTTAATAATAACTTTTATTATTATTAGTAGTATTAATTATTATTAGTATTATTAATTATTATTATACCTACACTGGGACAACAGTTTAAGGCAGTAGAAAATATGTACAATGTACACTTTCACAGACTGTTTCTCACCTTGGTGTCAAATATGTCAATCTTCTCTTCTTCGTCGTAATCAAATTGGGAACTTCTCATGATGTTTGCTATTTCTCTCCAATCACGAAACACCTGTTTGATATACATGCAAGTAAGACACATTCATGAATATTAATAATATTACAATATTGATATACATCTTACTATAATGTAAACTATCCAAAATATAATACTGATTAGAGACTGTGACCAATGTCCAACAAAAAAAGAAATTGAACAGCAGATCAATTTTGTTTTAATTTGGATTAATAAAATTATTAAAACACACTATAACTCTACATTCAAGATTTCATGGAATGATACAAATGATTGCACTCAATATGTACACAGTTCATGATCATGCACATACATTGTACGTGTATGTACACAAAGATGAAGTCTTACCTTCTGAAAATGTTCTATCTGGACTCTGGCTGCTAATTGTGCCATTGCAGAATTCTTGTAGTTAACTGCTGTTTTCAATTTGCGTTTTTTACAATAATAATAAGAATAATATTTAGCGGGTTTTATCAGAGAAACATAACTGATATCCCATGCAATGTCTCTGTACAAGATCAATAATCTAAATTACTCGTTAATAATACTAATGATGATGATGATAATAATATAATGCCTAATTGCATATTCGTTGTTGGGTAAAAAAAGATGTAATCATTAATGTTTTCGTATATTCAAAATCTATGAACTCTTCAACTAAGTCTGGATAAGAAAATTAATATGTTATTTACCATGCCAGAATTTGATAGATTTAATTTTCCAGAATTCATTCAGTTGATAGCCTTAATTCACGATTTTCACTCGCTTTCCACAGTTTTCTTCCTGTGACTATAAGCAGTTTTGAGTGCGGTCTTAAAGTCCAAAAAGAGGGATTGGCTCATTTCCTCCACCACGAACGGTTTCTTTAGGTTTGCCTGGCGTACTATTGTCATCCAGTCAGCAGGGAGGTGGACTTCTGCGCTGGCCTTTCTTTTCTCTATTTGTGCGAAGTCAGTGTCATTGGGAAGAAAGGTGTGCCCACGGGTGAGAAATTTATGATTGATCACCATTTCTCACCAATTCACACAGCATTCCAATCACCACAATATTCTTATTTTGGCTGCCACATCCGTCAGAATAGCTCACAAGCGATTTTGCACCTGTGCAGTAGATAAACACATCATCATTGTTATCACTATCACAGAACGTCATCGTGATCACATCATACCTGATGGATGGCTTGTCAGAAAATGCTTTAAGCATGATGCGATCTCAGACGAACCACGTTTGGCCACCGTCTCGTCCCACATGTACATGTACCCCTGTTCTGCGATGCAGTCGTGTATTCCAAAATTTGTAAGTCCAGAGCTGTCTTGCATAGAAGACATCATTGTGAAGTAGTGTTGGTGTCGATAAGTTTTGTTGAAAGTCGAAGGTGATTATGTCTACTGCGTCAACAGAACGAAGGCAATGTCATGTGAGACGGTCCTGGTGAGGGTGGCACAGCTCTTCCTCGTGTCCATACGGTCGTTCCTCTTCCAGCTGTAACCCCTCTCTGCTTTTTCCTGGTGGGCTCTGAGTTCCGCAGCTGCCTCTTCACTACCTTTTAGAGACAGTTTGTCACATGTAGCACATGTGTCTGTCCGTAGTCGTCCAAAGCCGAGATTAAACTAGAAAAAAATAATGGTAATAATTAGTGAGAGATCGACGTGATTATTAACTTTTTGATCATGAATTCAGTGTCAAATAAAGTTTATTATTAATTATAAGTTATGATGATGATGTTCGGATCGGGATCAGTTATCAGTCATGATACATCGATTGTGTCAAAACTCCACCAATACGATTATTACTGTACTATCGTAATTTTCCTAATACAGTGACCGCGGAGACGGTCCCTGTATTGTCAAATATATAAGCTTATGTCCGAAATAAAATATATTTTGCTTTCCCTTTTTTGCGTAAAAACGCTCAAAAGCTTCGCATCCACTAGCAACAAAACTAATTCCGCCATGATTACACTCTACTTATACACAAATATCATATATCATCTCTAAAGGAACAACAAATTATTGATCCGATACAGTGACAGGAACAATATGTGGGACTGAAGCACCTGTGATAGCATCCGATGACGAACAGTGTTAGCATCCTTCTCTAAGCTACAATCCTGGCCAAAATGATTGGGACACCTCGCTTAATATCGATCTCAACCTGAAAATATCCATATAACTTGACCCCCCTCCCCCCTCCCTCCCCCATAACAATGTTGATGATTGTCTACGTCGACCCCCATCATTAATGAAAGTTGGAAACAACATTGGAGCAGGGGGAGGTGGGGTGGGGAGGGGGATAAGGTGCTTATATTAAAACATATTGCACAATAACTAGTGTCCCAATTAATTTTGTCCAGGATTGTAGTAGCAACTGCACTTTGGATGGGAATTTGACAAGAACAGTTCTCAGGACAGAAAACTGGATTAGTACTTGACATAACACTTCACAAAATAGGAAATCTCCGTCCTTGTTTTTCAAGCCCTTGGTCACCAGCTCTCCAATACGAAAAAAAACCGTAAAAGGCTGTTAGATACATTGAAGAGGAAAGCGTGCATTGCGAGGCCGAAGAGTTGGTACATTTCAGGGAACGGACCAGTTCGTGAAGTACGGCTCTTGAAATAGGAAGTCTAATATCAGCTGATCTATGACGCCCTAACGCTGTTAGCAATTTATGTAGCAAAAATGACTTAGTGAGGTCTAATAACCCACTCATCTTGTGAACATAGCCGATTGCCGACCAATAAGATGTAATTGTTGAAGAAGCTAACTTTGCTGCTGATAAAGGTAGCTTGGGTGTAGAGGAGCGGTACCACCGTTCAAAGAATTCATTGAACACAGCCCATGCTCGTCGATGCATTTTGCAAGACCTGTCTATCAAACCCGAATTTAGAAGCTCCCTCAAATTAATGACCAACTCTCCGGCTGTAGGTTCGCGGGAACGAGTGTTGGCAACTCGTCCATTCCGGTTGAAATTTGCTTGAACTGATTGACATAGAAACGGGAAAGAAGATCGGCACGACTATTTTGCACACCTGGGATATGGTGAGCGCGGAATAGTATATTGTGTCTAAGTGAGGTTATCACAAAGGTCACGTATTAAGACCATTACTAATTTGTGTTTAGACGTCTGCTGATTGATGACGGCAGCCAAACAGTAAAGATTGCTACGCATATGTTGGCCATTCGTGATCCCCAGATGTGTAGTGCGATTACTATGGGAAATAGCTCTAAAAATGTAATGCTAAAGGATTTCCATGATTCTGGCGACAAGCCGGATAACCAGTGTTTACAAAACGTTGCGCCATATCCCTTTGATCCTGCTGCACTGGTCACTATTTTGAGTGAGGGAGATGACAACCAACTCATAGCCTGCGTAGCCTGGCGGTTTTTAGGGGTTTGGAGGAAGGGGGAGGGGGATTGGGGAGGAGGGGAATTGGGGAGGAGGGGCGAGGAGGGAATAACCGCCTGCCCGATTGGCATACATTTTTGATTTCCGCCTCTTTTTTAATCCAATTAATATTACCGATCACATACTCCTGTAATATGAGTAAGAGCGAAACGTCTGACAGTGAATTTATTACTTACTGGAAATTTGATCAGTCTGACAGTCGTAATTTCGTAATACATGTCGAGAACACTATGAGTATGAATACGCCGAAAAAGTTAGTTACAAAGAAGAAAGGAAGAAAGTGCAAGATTGAGGAAACGCCAAACGAATTCTGTCGATGATGTGGATGCTCTTTCAAGGTAAAATATGGAAACCTGGAAAAGACGACGTATATCTCCTCTGAAAACCTTTACAAATTATCAACCCATGATGGATGCAAGGCGCCAAATGAAACTCTTGCTCAAATGTGCGAATCTTTAAATCTGACCGTCTCCACAAACGATGCAGTTATCAACTACATCACATATCAGCACTGATGAAAAACCATGACATGCTGCACTGGCAAAGGCACTTATCCCAAAAGTGAGTCATGTACAGCTTTACTATCATCCTCTGTCACTGTTCTGGACCTCACTGAAGTAGAACTTCCATCAGGAATAACAGTAGATGTATTGTGAAACGACTCCAACTGGTCACAGAAGCCACAAGTACATAACTGTGCACAGTGGTGACAGCATTCATGCAAAGGCTCCTTTTGTACTACACTGTTGTCCAAACTTTGATAAGCTCCTATTCGTAGACAGTCATTGGTCTTTAAAAATGTTCTCATTTCATCTTCACAGTGTGTCACTTGCTGGCCATGGTAAACTAAACTAACAAATGATTGGTTACCATCCCTTCCAGCTCGACCAGCTTCTTGATGGAAGTCAATGATGCTATGTGGAGGTCCAAACATGACGATGTATCTGATATTGGGAAAATTCACCCCCATACTTAATGCAGTAGTAGCAACAACAACTCGTTTTTTCCCACTTTCTTTTAAGGAATCGAATACTATTTCCTTATTCTTTGCCATTGTAGAAGAGTGGAAAATTCCAATCAAGCAATTTGCTCTTTCTTTTGAAGTGCGAGGATGAAATGCGGCTTTGTTCAACTCCATGATCAAATAGTTAACACCATTCCCTATGTCATATAAAGTCGAGCAAAATATGATTGTCTTTGGGGTGTTGATGTTTTGTTCTTGGATCATCTTCAACAATACAGTCGAGCTCTGAAAACATTGAAAACATGTTAGCCTTTTTAACTTTCTTGATATCAAACTTTAAATTCAGCCTGTTTGGGCTTACAAACAAGCGAGTGTAGCCATTCAAACACAGTTCTTTCTTGATAACCTTTTCAGTGTCTTCATCAGCAGTTGCAGTTAGAGCTAAAAATGGTGTACCTGTTTGGATAAAACATTTATCATAAGAAGTTTTATATAGATTTAGATGGAAAGTCATAGTATTAAAGGGAACAATGAGCTAGATGGAGAGCCATTTTCTACATATTAGGATATACTGTTAATAAACCTTTATTATTATCATTATTATTATTAGTCATTATTATTTATATTATTAAATATAGTGAAACTATTAGAATAATAAAATTGATTCACTGAGATATGATTTTATGTGATGTAGTCATATGCAATGAATGTCTACCGATCAACAATATTTTGATTTATTTCGAAAAAGCATAAATTTCCATACCTTGTTTGCCTTGTTTCTTTCCAGCATACTTTCTGTGATTAAAATGGCGATATTTAAACGCTTTGCGCTATTCATATAGTAAGCTTGCGAACGTAAGACATTGTGGGTTAAGCTAATGTTGCTTGGGCAGTTAGTCTCGTGTGCCCACAATGATAGTAAGTATAGTATAGTAAGTTTTTATGTAGATCTATATGTCACGAATGTAGATTGTAACGTTCATAATTTACCTTTTTCCTGTCCACGTCTCCATCGTGTGACATTCGTCCACAACTACAGCAGAAACACTGTTGTGGAGAACACTGTTTGTGCGTTTTAACCCATCGAGGAACTTTCTATTGGTCGCTCTCTCAGCAATACAGAAAATAAACTGTGGAGGCTGTGTTTGTATTTCTGCAAGATTGTCATCAGACAGTTCGGTAGCTGTGTATCCAAGTGACTGTATTTCAGCTATCTGGTCTGAAATGATACTTTTCAAAGGCGAAATAACTATGATTGACGTTGGTGAAGATTCTTCGGCTAAACGTTGCTCCCGGCGTTGCTGTACAAGGAGTTCTTGTTTGGCCAAAACAAAGACGATAAAGATCAAACTTTTTCTAAAACCCGTCGGTAGAATACCTAAAACGTCATTTCCTTTCAGTAGATCCACAATCGCTGTCTTCTGCTCTTCTTTTAAAACGAGATATTTACCTATATCTTCTACTGCTTTTGCTACACAGTGTTCATATACAGTCTCCGGTCCAGTCGCCATGTTGTGAATAGAACGTGAGAAGGTGCTAACATGTCATGTTTGACACGTGACAATTTCAGCCAATCAGTTTTTCCCGTCCTCTGGCGGACGGACAACTGAAAAATGCATGCCAATCGGGCAGGCGGTTATTGCCTCCTCGCCCCTTCACCCCAATCCCCCTCCTCCCCAATCCCCCTCCCCCTTCCCAAAAACCCCTAAAAACCTCCAGGCTACGCAGGCTATTCTCCTCAATGAAAACGTTTGGCCATTAAATTCATCGCACAATTCTGCATAATAATAATAATTGAAAAGCCTGTCTGAACTGCCCAAAATACGCCCGCATATCTAGTTTATTATACTTACAATTCCACTTCCAATAGTATCTGCCAGTATATGCCATCTCCAACTTCGGTTGAAATGTGGAGATTACTATGGGCATCGTGGTACTCATCTCGCTCTTTATGTTGGAATACTAATCCAATAAAGTATGGTCTATTTGTGTATCTGAATGGATACTTGCAACCAGCACAATTTTTGACTGCTGGACAAGTTCATAATACCAAATGGGTTGCAAAACCCCTGTTGGACCACGTTTCTGCTACCGGCGCTATTACGAACTGCAGAGATGGCACTTTAGTCCAGTCAATCTGTGGTTTGAGTTCAAACTAATTGCAATAGAATGTTTTTCACTGTAAAGATATCAAGAGACGTGACCTAAGTAACATACTAAAAATCCCAAAAAATCCCTTCGGTGGAACATCCCGAAAATTGGAATTAAAGATATTGATGTTTTACCACAGGGTTCCCGCACCATGAAAAAACAGCCAAGCTGTTGTTTGAGGTCAAACAAATTGCAACAGAAATAATTTTACTTCTATACGACAGAGAGGAGTGACCTAATTAACATATTGAAAATCCCAAAAAATCCCATAGAAGAAACATCCCAAAATTTGAATTAAATATTTTCATGCCTCGCCACAGGGTTCCCACATCATAAAAAGGTAATATCCCACAAAATATATTTTGTTTTTCAGATTACAAGTTTGACAACTTTGATATTGGTCCAATTGAAGATCAAATATCTGTTCAAAGTCTAAAACCTCCACCAGCCAATAGTTATTTTCTGTTTGCGAACTGCACGTGAACACACCGGCGTGGAAATCAACACAATTGGCCAGGTAATACGATCTGTTCAGCTACATTCCGTAGTACTTAGACCATTGACTTTAAAATTGTTCCCGCACTTTTCGATTAGCGTTCAAAGACTTCAGAGAGCAAGAATTTATAGTTTTATTCTATATTCTGAAAACCACCTTCTACTATATTATTCTATTATGGCTAACAACGACATAGTACGACAAGAACCTTCCATAATCGCCTCGCGACCGGGTACAGCTGGTCAAACTGCTGAATCAGCTGATTGTAGTCTGGCTTGAAACATGGCGTTTGTGGCCAAGTGTAAGCTTTGCTACCTTCAAGCTTTTTGACATAAAAAAACCCTCTCCTCAATATTTTAAGAAACAGATCTCTAGTATAATGTACTTATGTAGTTAACACTGCAAAGCGCTGACATGTACAAGTGTAGATAAAGTGTTAAAGCTCTCACGTCATACATAGCAACGGTGATCATGCTGTTTTGGATAAAAATCTTGTAGCGGCTCGGGATGCTCTCAGACTCAGTCGTGAAACTTGTTTATTTATTACAGTTACTACAAAAAAAGGGATGTACCCTTTCTCAAGATAGGTGATGTATTTAATGTGTTAGATCTTGCCTTTCATAATAGTTAATATCTCGCTGGTGGCAATGATCATGTAATGTCCTTTGTGTCGGACATCTTGCCTTGCATTCACACCAAAGACTTTGGGATATTTGGATAATAAGTATTTATGAATTGAAAATATTTGTTCATCTTTAGCATCTGCTAGGGTCTTGCAGGCCGATACATGCAATGACTCGCTATGTTTCTTATAATCGCTCATGAACTGTGCAAGCCCAGTTTTTCCACCCCCTCCCAAGTTTTTGTCGAGCGTGCGCCCCACTTTCTTTGCGATTAGCCATTAATCTGGCCCGTGTTGGCAGTTTAATAAAACTATCCTTGGAGGACTTACTCATTTTAAGAAAAAAACATTATTGGAAATGGACGAAAAAGCGAAAATCACTGAAATATGATTTTAGCGACTTTCACATCCGAGAAGTGGGAATCCGTCAAATTACTAGTAATATATTCCAGAACAAACTACAGATATATACTTTATTGAAACTATATATACAGCCTATATACAGTCATTGTCTCGATCTACGTACGAACGAGACATTTGCAATCAGCACGTTCTTTGCATCAGAGCACTTGCACCGATTGAATATTATTATTATCATTGATAGCACAGCGCGCGTTACTAATCATTACATCAGAATAACTCTCAATCGAAAGCTTTTTTAATAATGATAATTGAATCGAGTAAGAAAAAAGAGACTCATAATACATGATTACATATATACATGGTAATAATGAATAATTGCTAATACAGTAAGAAACTGATCTCTCTGCCAAACATTTACAACAGACACTAAGTATTGTAATGTTTTCAGTAATTGAATACAGTAGATCTAACTAATTCACTTGTTCATAGTCTTTCTGCAATTTATGGAGAAATGATATTATATCACTTTCTGACTGGATGCCATTTCCAAGTGTCACCGACACTTTCACTATATGTGCTTTGGCTGGCACTCTTGTATCACCTCGGCTTCACTTAGCCTCTTTTAGGACTTCACTATGGATAGGAGATTAAATATGTTGCTTTTCTCTTCAATATACAAATAACTGAAATAATGGAAACATGAATGCTTACCATTCTGCATAAATAATTTTATTGTTGTCCACTAATGGCGAAATAAGCGCAGAAACATCTCTATTAAATACTGCTTTCGGTTTAAGAAATTGGTCCATTACTTCTAAGCAGTTCTTGTCTTTGGGATTAGCCTTATTCCTCCTCAAGCCATAAACCTTCCCCACCGTCAAGTCGTCAATACCATAGAACACCATTCCGACAGCTCTGACCCATTGACCCACCGTTGATCCTTCTTTCTCTTGAGAAGTGTCTTGCTTTGTTAGCGACTCCATGGCACAGTTCGAATTTACTACGTTGATATGATTTACTACAATTTATGTAGCGTGCAGGCAGTGGTGCGGGCAACGTATCACCATGCGGTTAGCCGCCTGCCAAATTGGGCAGAATGATTGACATTTTCACTGTTTGATAATCATCCTGACATCACTAACACCAGACCGACTTCCTGGAAAAATACAGAATTACTTCATTTTTGCCAGTGACGTCACACTTCGATATGTACTGGAAATATGCCAGGGAGTCTCTTTTAATGTGACTTTTTTATCTCTCACACGAGAGAAATGTACCACTTGTATTTTTCACAGCATGCAAGATCAGATTCTATACTTATGATGAATATGAGGGCCAAAACAATGCCCAAAAAAAAAACAGTTCAACTTGCGTCACACGCAGATGTCAATACTCCCAGTTTCGAGTTGTTTTATGGACACCGCTGTAGTCCTTGACAAAAGACGGAATTGCTCAGGCTTAGCCTCAATTCAGTGTGAATTATGCACAAATACACACGGGAACGTGAAAAAGTGTTGATATTCAACAATATAAACCATGTTTAATTGCGTGGGTTATTCTTTGGGTTTCACAAATCCAGTCTTTCCTTAGTGTTTGTCCAACTTTAAAATGTCTTTAATCTGTGGTACCTGCGCGAGAATATTTGTGCCAATGAACCCAGACACCTTTCTGCGTATTCCAGTAGTGATAGGAGTGTCCTTTTGTCACCAGGGGATCTCTAGCCGTGGAGCTCAAAAATCTGGCTCCCCTCTCTGAAAATCCCCAGTGTTGGTTACCGCTCTTCCCTGAAGAATGTCTCACTGACAAAGGACACCATGGAACCAGTATCTACCAAGCTCCTTACTGGGATTCAACCGATCCCTGTCACCAACTTGGGACTCGCCCCAACCAGCATCATCTGGTCAGATCATCTTGCAAAGCATGTCCCAATGTGTAATCATGTTCGTACTCGAGTTAACAAGAACATTCAAATCTCCTACGTATACTCAATTTTGTGAAATTGTTGCAACATAAGGATAACATTCCTAACTGCTTACTCAGCTAGAGTCAAATAAAATAACTAAATACTAAAATAATTCTAAATAGTTGTTTCTAAAATTATTTTTAAATGTCTCTTTTTGACCTTGTCACACTTAGTAATTATAGGATATAAATTATAGCGTGTTAACAAAGTCTTCTGTTGGGGGATGATTATCATATCTTATATTTCACTTACCATTCCGATGTTATCGCAAGCATTCCCAAAACTATATCTTATCCGGTGGATAGCGCTATTCTCCTTTCGTGCAACCGGGCTGGGCCAGATCATCATGTACATTTTAATCAGTGGAGTGGGTTGCTTGTATGCTCATTTCCAAAACGAGTGTAATGCTTGTCAAAAACGCCGTCAATATAATAAAAAGTTAGTGCCTACGTATACTAACATGTTCAGTGAATATAGCGATATCCAAATCATGTTCTCGTTTTGTAGACGTGTTGGACGTCTGCGATGCGTTATCGTTGTTAGCTTCGGCCAGAGCATTATATTGGTCTTTTTCCGTGCTCGCTAGCAACCTCCACTTATTTAATAGTTTTATAACTGAAAGCGAACTTACAAATCCATTCAACCCGCCATTTGTTGAAAAGTATTTGGCGGTCTGTACCAGTCTCCATATGTCCTCATAGGACAAACCACAGATTTTCTTTCCCTCAAAATTCACAACGTTTGCGGTGGCGTTTTTTTTGGCTGGCTCCAACTTATTCATAGTCTTCAAAGTAACAATACTCGTAAGCTTAAACAAAAGTGCAGGAAACACACAGCTACGAGGTGATCAAATGTCACCTTGTTACTCTCTTCAACACACCAAGATCCAAAATCAATAATAATTTTAGAAATACATTTGTTCAGGGCCCAATTATATAATTAATATTAACATGATAAGTGGAGCATGAAAATCATTAACTACTGTTGGCGCTGGAGGTGGTGCTGCAGCTGGGTCGTTGCCTTGACAGGGTCCAGTGGGTTTTGACTTCTGTACTTCTCTTTGTGGGCTTCTGTTTGTGGACTTCTGTTCGTCTTGTTTGCGCCAAGGGCATTGCGCCCTGAAGTGGCCTTGTTTACCAGACTTATGGCAAGTAGCTGAAAGAAAAATAAAGCTAATTGGTTTCGACGTAATGTATATAAAAGTTAAGGGGGAATTACATGAATAACTCCAGAATAACTCTCCACCGTTTTGTTCAATGTTTTTCATATTACACATTTTTAAAAATTTCATTTACCGTTCCGATGTTATCGGAAGCATTCCCAAAATTATATCTTATCCGGTGGATAGCGCTATTCTCCTTTCGTGCAACCGGGCTGGGCCAGATCATCATGTACATTTTAATCAGTGGAGTGGGTTGCTTGTATGCTCATTTCCAAAATGAGTGTAATGCTTGTCAAAAACGCCGTCAATATAATAAAAAGTTAGTGCCTACGTATACTAACATGTTCAGTGAATATAGCGATATCCAAATCATGTTCTCGTTTTGTAGACGTGTTGGACGTCTGCGATGCGTTATCGTTGTTAGCTTCGGCCAGAGCATTATATTGGTCTTTTTCCGTGCTCGCTAGCAACCTCCACTTATTCGCTCCTTGACGGTTCTTTTTCACTAGCGTAGGAAGAGATTTACCATATATCCAATCAAACAAAACAACCAAAGGATCTTAGGATTATTGCGTTTCTCACAATAAATAGTTCATTACAATGCATCTAACCATTAGTGAAGACAAAAAGCAGTGACAAATGCCCCTACCTTGAGACTTCAAAAAAACTCTCTGGAATACATTGGCACCCGCGATCTTTCGATATTTTCTTGGTGGCTTAGGGCATTCAGGCTCAGTTGCCTGCACCGTTGGACGAGGCCGCTTATCCCTTCTCGTTTTATTATTGATAAAGAACTTTTGTGAAAGGAAACGTCAATTAAAGCTATAAACTGGCTCATTTGGTGATTATTAATAAATCTACAGGTTATAAACTGGTTGTACTAGGTCCGTACATAACCCAAAATTCAAGGGGGGCAGTACGTATTTAACAGCAAAAAAATAATAAAAGTAGTACAGTTCTCAGTACTGCCCCCTGCCCGTGCTGTGTACGGCCCTGATATTGTGTAAATGACTTTTGACAATGAATCAATAGCACTATCCGAGTCACATTCCGAGTCCGAACTTTCGTATTCGTAGCCAGAATCAGCAAAAAACATCCGCCAAACATTCTTCAGTTGTGAAGCGATTTTGTGCCGCCATTTTTAAAGACCATCTATGTAACAAACGTACGAATTTTTCGCGAGAAAAGCATCACAATATTACTTTGAAGTGTTCAGAATCGAAGGAAAACATGTAGCTGTAGAGGGGAGTCATTATATTGACTTATTGTCTACCCCAGATTACTAAACCGCATAGAATCCTGGAATCGTTTTGGATGTCGAGAAAACTCGACATTCGCACTGGAGAATACGTAAATACATGTCGAGTTTTCTCGACAACAGCATTGAAAGAGGTAATCCTCCTGACCTTTTCACACATCTAACACTATGACATGTGGTTGATTGAAATGATGGCTCCCTGCAACGATGTTTTTTAACTGGGCATAGCTCGTCGTGGCTAGCCGTTTCTCGGTGTATATTTCCTCCAAAATACAAGAGATTTCTGCTAATGACTTATCCTTGGGCTTCGCTGGATGTGCTAGGTTTTTTACTTTCATTTCTTTTAATCAATCCATTGAGTAACAATGGTTTCTAAGAACTCATGGGCCAATCGACAAAAGCAAACACGCCACTTGGTGGGATGTCGACACACCATTGACGACAGCAAACTGTTCAAACCACTCAAAATACGAAGTTGTGGTTCTCAAATCCACTTGTGGTACCTGCTCTGCTGGGTTTGGATTGCTAATATGTGGGATAATTAGGATAAGAAAATGCAAAACATGAGGTTCGGTTCACAAGGCCCGTATAATGTGATTACGTCACTACATGAATACGAAGCTTAACTAATCTACATATTCCTCAGCAAGAGTTTCGAAAAAATAACCTGCACTAAATCAAAATATTTATATCTGAGCTTTGTTAAAGCTTTTTTTAAATACATTCACGTCAAACATGTCAATTTTCTGATCTTCGTCGTCTTCAAATTTCTCCTCTCGTATCACCAATTTCAGTCCAGTCTTGGAAGACATAGAATTTCGATAATACAAGATGATAAGCGCATTTAATCCTATTCACTGATTTAAAAAAAATAGAGCTTTTTAAAAAGCCATGTACACTACATGTACCTTCTTGAAATTATTCACTTGTAAAGAAGCTGCAAGTTTTGCCATAACACTGCCATTATCGCCTCTCGCATTTTGAACTTCCTTCTTAGATTTTTTTCTGGCGTTTTTTAGGGGGCAAGGGAGGCGGATTGTCCTGTTCTGTTTTGTCGGCGATAATGAATTTCTGCTCCAACTCAACTAGTTTCTGGGACCATTCTTGGACTGATTATCTGAGAAATGTGGTGAAATATATACAGTATGTGATAATTTAAAATATAATATTTAGTAGAACAGAATTGTTATTTTTATATACAGTATATGTAGAGTACAAAGAACATATCCGTGAAATAGTAATTTCATTGTAAAGAATTCCATGTTATGTATATATATAGTTGCATGGTATATATTTACTCTGGTTATCTTCCAATGAGACTTCCTCTTTTTTTGAACCATAGTCACGTAAGAAACTGTTTTTCTGGAGGATGGCTTAAAGATACTGACTATAAAGATACACGAAGCTAAAACATACAATATACAGTACACTGTAGTTATAATTTTCTCGATCGTGAAAGGAATTACATAGTTTATTCTGCATACAATTACATGCAGTGTTGATAGCCATTACTTGTTTCATTGCATTTGTAAAGGTGATTGATTGACTATAGTAAGCAACTACTTTATGAATTGGCAGGAAATTTTCTATTACGTCATGCACAATTCTCAGTATGGCTCGTTCTGAGTTTCCTACAAATATTTTTTTATTGATATGAATGACAATATCTAGGGAAGCAGATTAAAAAATGAAGGGGTGAAATATGCCTATAATAATGTGCAGTTAGAAAGCATACCAATGTACCTGAGAATGATGCCACCACTACATTTGATGTTGTTACAGCTGTTTGTTGTCCTTTACGTAATATTATCTTGATGCAATCAAGATAATAATAATAATAATAATATTTTCAGGCACATAATCATCTAATGCCCAGTTAGATGCACCTATGCATTTCACAATGCAATGAATACAGGCATTACTGAGCTCTTCTTCAAAGAGGAACATTAGGTCATCCCTAATGCCTGGCCATACAGTTGTTTCTTCTACAAATCTTTGGTGTATGTCATCAGCATACATCAAAGTGTAACCAAACAGGCTTCCCAGGTCTTTGGCATTTGGAATTAAATCCTTCAACTTCGGCATGAGTTTATTGCAAACGGCCCATGTTCTTTTGATTTTCAGCCTTGGACCCAAAGAGATCCTCTGCACGTCTTTGGTGTTTATAATTATGGCGGGATCGTGTCTTTCGAAGTTGGCAGTTCAATCTGCTTTGTATACATTTATATACTCAAAGAAGTGACTAATATCTTCGGACTTTGCTGAGATCTTTACGTCGAACAGTGTGGCAAAACAGGGTCGCCACGACCACAGTTCAATGTCTTTCTGAACTCCATCTTTGTTCTATAGATATATAGATCTTTATTAAAACAATTACATTGCAGCATAATCTGCAATTACGTAATTTACACAATGAAATAATAAATAATAAGAATATGTATAATTTAAATAAAAAGGTTCTTCACTCGATCGCAAGGAACTTCCATAATTTCCTCAGGATAGTACTTAAAAATATCACTTTTTTTGCCATCGCACATTTCGTTTGAAACAACCTAAAATCCGTTGTCTTTGCCGAAACCATCGATATAAACACGGTTGAGGTGAGCAAACATAGCTCCACCCTCAACCAGATCTGCCGGGAATTTGAATTTGCGAGCGAAGAGCATCCCCTTATATAGCGATGTTCCATATTAACTATTACAGCATTTATTCTTTGTGACTGTCATGTCACGGTGTCTCGTTTCTCGTAACAGTACACTTGATATCTGTTAACACACTGATTAGGATTTACTCACTGCACTTAATCCAATTAACAAAAACAACAACATGTAGTCGTGATAGCATGCTGCGAATTTCAGATCAGTCTTAATGTCGTCATGGTAAACTATACTATAGGCAACAATAGTTACAGGTTCCAGTGGGCTCGCAGGTTTTCCTGGGAACAGACAAAGTCTGAAATTTTCAGGCTCTGATGAAAGTCAGCCAACTCAGTTATAAACAGCTTCCAGTAAGTCTCCTTCTTTAAAGTAGCGACTTGCCCTTTGTAAGGTGTCGAACTGCCACTTCTAATTTTCCTTTGCAAACACTTGGCTCTGGGGGACCCTCGATAGCCTGTCTGCTCTTTTCGCTTCCATACGTTTTAACTCGTCTTTCTCCCTTCTTTCGTTTTCTTTTTGTTGGTCTTCTTTAAAGGCATGTTCGTAGGAATCATTCTGGTCTCTTATCAAATGTATTTTTTCTTTTGATGATCCAATAAGTTGGGAGGTATAGCTGATAGTGCTAGTGATTGTACTAGTAGATTGAATTCCCGATTTGACGACGGTCATCAGGTATAGAAAAACCTTTTTTGATTTTGTTCCTTTGAAAAGGTTGACTAATTCTTTTCCAGATGGAAGAGAACTCTCTCCATCACACTTCCACAGCTTGTGGACCGATAAAGACGCATGCTGTCAAGAAAATACACAATTGCAAATGTTAATAATTACAAATAGCTAGGTGGACTAATGAATAACATTAAGAGCTGGAATACAAGCTTCCAGAGCTTGTATTCCAGCTTGCTTGTATTCCAAGTTGCTCGGCCGAGTAAGTCTCGCGGACTTACCTTTCTTGTTCTTTCTTCTTGATTGGTATAGAAAAACCTTTTTTGATTTTGTTCCTTTGAAAAGGTTGACTAATTCTTTTCCAGATGGAAGAGAACTCTCTCCATCACACTTCCACGGCTTGTGGACCGATAAAGACACATGCTGTCAAGAAAATACACAATTGCAAACGTTAATAATTACAAATAGCTAGGTGGACTAATGAATAACATTAAGAGCTGGAATACAAGCTTCCAGAGCATGGCCAAGTTGCTCGGCCGAGTAAGTCTCGCGGACTCCAACTTCCCTGACACGGACAGCCTTTGTCAGGGAAGTCCACGCAGCGCATCTAGGGACACTCGTTTCCTTGTTAAACAAGAAGACGAATGTCTTGCTAATGGTTTTTACCGTATTACTTGTATTTACTGATTCGCCAGAAGACGAAGACGACGATGAGTCGTTTCCTTCCATCTTCTGGCTTGTCTGATCAAACAGTGAAATTCTATCTTTCAGGCGTGTCTCTTATACAAAGGGAAACTAAAATAGTTTAAATAGCTGCATTTCCTCTCCATCGTGCCGCCTGAGGTGATTTTCCAAAAATGCACACCTCTGGGAAACTTTAGATCAATATTGTTGCATTGAATATATTGTCAAATCTTGCATTGTATATAGCCTTATCATATAACTATCAGTGATGTATAAGCTGGGAGGTATAGCTGATAGTGCTAGTGATTGTACTAGTAGATTGAATTCCCGATTTGACGACGGTCATCAGATTTAAATAATGGACTTACACATGCTATTTTCCAATCATCGATCTCGTCGCCTACAAGAGTGGTCGCAATCTGTATTTAACTGCTTTAAATGAAGTTAAATTTTAGGCCTGAAAAATGAAAAATGAAAAATGCCCCCCTTAAATTTGATATTGGGCCCTTGCTGGCCCATTTCTAGAATAAACCCTGTTATTGAGTGATTTTTTACCTGGATGAAGACACCAATCACACCCTTGCATGCCATTAAAATGCTTGGTGTTTTTTACTTTAGGTCTGGCAAAGGCATTAGCTGTACAAATAGGTGCAAAGACCCCTGATCCTTTGACCTTGGAACATAAATCCTACAATAATATTTACAATGTAAATAAATTTATAACTATTAATAATTAGTCCTAACTATTGCCTGTACAATACATGTAATTATAGGAAGATTATTACAAACATTATATAATACCTTCTGTTATCTTTGCGCATATAAATTGGCAACGCCAACGGATAGTACAGGAAAATGGTGCAGAATTTATGCTGAATTGTTCAAATTTGGGCAAGAAGCATGAAATGTGGCATACTGATAGAGGTTCATATCATGAGTAATGTTGAATATGGAGCCACACCCAGAAAGAAATGCTTACAGATTTATAGCCATGGAATTAATTATTTTAGAAATGAAGAAAAATAGCATTTGATTTTAATCCAAAAGGTGTATTTCAGCATGGTGATGACGTAGTATATACTGAAACATGTTTGATGGAGAGCCACACCCCCTAATGACTCCTTACATAATTATAGCTATGGAAGACAACATTATATCTGAAATTGACACAAAAGGAGTTTCTTTTCGTGGTAATTTTGAAAATGATTGGCATAGAGCCACGCCCTATTAGAGTACTTACAGAGTTACACTTACAGTTTTTTTTCTTTCTTGTAATCGTTCTTCAATAACCTCATCTTCAACATTGAGCTTGATTCTACACCCATTATAATTCCCCGCCCAATCACACCAACGAGACAAACTCGATTCGTTTTTGGCACAAGAGAGAAATTTATCAACGAGCAAATAAGCTAAAACGAACCAATAATAAACCTCTCTGCCACCCTAATACTATACGCCCAGGAGGGGAAAACTAACTAACTTGTAAAGGCAGAAGTATAGAAGTCTAATCAACAGTAAACTCGTGTGGATTGCACAACTACCAAGTAATGAAGTGTGATCTATACATGCGCGCTTGGTGGGCAATTAATCCCTTTGAGCACGCAGTAGGCCCAAAGAGGGGAAATTCCCCACCCAATCGCACCAACGAGACAAACTCAATTCATTTTTGGCACAAGAGAAATTTATTAGCGAACAAATAAGCTAAAACGAACTAATAATAAACATCTCTGCCACCAAACTACAGGCCAAAAACAAAAGGAGAATGACGCGAAGTTAAGCATACTGTCCCGATTGGATGGCAAGATGCAAATTGTGCGCCAGCTCTAACTTCAATTCGACACTGAACTCCAAATATGACTTATAAGCTTCGCTAGTCCAGTCGCCGTACAACTGAATTAGTTCACCAGGGATCCCGATTTGGAAAGCCCAGCTGGCGGAGCCCCGGCGGAAAGAGTGCCCACGAAAACTAGTCAGGTCACTAAAACCGGCGGAATTCAATGAAGCACGGAACTCCGCGATGAACCGTGTCTTAGTGAGGGCGAGGGGGCCCAAGTGTCTGGGCAGGAGAAACAAGGCTTTTCTGGAGCCGGCGGGAACTAGGCGAATCATACGGTTGTACGCAGTGACTGGGCACAAAGGTGAGTTAGATATACACCACAAGGGAATATGCAATTTACGTTCTCCAAATTGAATGGTTTTGGTATACCTGAAGGTAACTATTAGCCCCTGGTCATTACTAGCTACTTCACCACGTGTGAGATTACGAGAGGGATCAAAAGCCTGTTGTGACCCTGAAACAATATTAGCTATCCTAACCATAAGAAAAAAGGCGAATAAATAAGCGCAAAATAGTGTGGAAGCGGTAGGATCATTCTTAAAATCTAATCTCTCGGAAACGCATAATAAAATTTCCGGAGTAACTGGGGGCGCCCTGATAGGCATGTGCGGCGAGCTACGGGCTGCCCTGCGCAAAGTCAGAGACAATATAAAATCCTTAGTAAACGTGTAGTCCATGCCAGAGAATGAACGCAACAGTTTAACCTCACTAAGGTAATTACGAATAGAAGAAATACTAAGGGTTCTACCTAGAAACTGAACATACAGGCAAACAGTATCTAATTCGGCAGGCAAAGGTCTCAGACGATAATATGCACAAAACAAAAGAAATGCCTTAAACTGGGTCCTTAAGGTATCAGGGTACCCCAAAAAAACTTTCAAACCACCGGTTTTGATTTTTTTTGATAATCATATCAAATTGAATATTATCTACCATCTCCAAAAAACAGAATCTAAAAATATTTTTATCCTAAAAAGTTAGAATAAAAAAACGAATTTGGGATTTCATTTGATGCAAAAAGATGTTGACAAGCAAGCTGTCAACAGCACTTACGCAACAGACTTCCCACAAAGATTCAGATGCGAAGAAAGTATCCAAAAATCGTAACTGCTCACTCAAAACATCCTTGAATAACGATGCTAAACCACACACGGTCAAAGTGCTCGTATTTGTTTGCCAATAGTAACTTTGTTTTCCTGCCTCGTTGTGTTACGAACGCTACGTACTGTAAGGCGATCTTCTTATGAATGTCATTCATATGTCATCAGGTATTGGATCACATATTTGTGGTGGATTATCCACGCTTGTGTAAACAAAGGCGTCACTTGACTTGAAAACTCTTTTGCCTTTTATTTCGGAAACAAAATAGCCACGAATCAAGCGCACATTTTTAGTTCCCGGTCAAAGGGATTTTATGCGATTTAGCTGAAATTTGGTAGACACTTTGTCAGATAAATATTCTTCAAAAAGGGTTCTCCGTATTTTAATATTCAATTTCCTTCGAAAGTTATAACTTGTTTTGTAAAGTGTTTTCCAGTTTTCGCAGAGCTCGAAGTTTAGGACCGTATAAAAACGCAACGGGTTAATTTATCAATAAACGGAGACACTTTTTTTGTAAGCTATATCTCGTAAGCTTATAAAGGTATTAGTCGAGGATTTCCGATAAATTGCGGCTGTATGGGACCTCGGCGATTATAGCGATGTCAAAATCTGAACTTTTTTACCTATTTCAAATATACTGTTTTTGTTCTAAAACTTAATTGTTTTATTGAATTCTGCACATTTATTCAGCTTTCAGAAAATGTATACTTTATAGAGGTTTTAGCATAACGAGTACGTGCTAGAGCGTGTTGCGTGCATGATGGTCGTTTGGGGTACCCTGATACCTTAAGTTACTGTATGATCCCGCGCTATAAGCGGTCCGTAATGTCATACGTAAATCCTTCTTAAGCGTTGACAATGCTGACATCACTGAAAGAAAAAATAATAACAAAAATACTAAGATATTGGTGTAGATAATGCCGCTACAATGGATTGTCAAGTGTAAATAAGTATGGGTAAACCACGACCTCTATCCTGCTCGCTAGTCGGGCTCGGTCCAAGAAGTCATGTTTAACACTGGAACTAATAAGTCCAGCAGGAGAGTAAATCTGGATCGATGTTCAACTCTCCCGGCAGATGAACGGCCCGGATCTCAAAGTTGTAGAACGCCGATAAAAAGCAAATCTCTCTCAAACAGCAATTGAGGAATGCGTTTCGACAACGACCTGTGTTCACGACTGTGACTGCCACGGCATTATCAGAACGAACTGTCAAGCGAAGGCAACTCCAACGCGAACCCCACAACTTAAGTGCTATGACGATTGTAAGAAGTTCTAAACAATTAGTAATATCCAGGGATTGTATCTTGACTGACTGTATCTGGAAATAACGCATAAAAAATATTGCTCATCACAAAGTCCACCACAGCCGGTAAGGCAAGTATCAGTAGCAAAGACCTCTCCAGGTGAAGACCAAGCACTAGTGTTTATCATTGAAACTCCGTTATAGCGTCGTAAGAAACGACACCACCACTCAATATCCTTCCGGAATTCAGCATTCAAGTTAACGTGGTGATGATTGAATTCGATCTCTGTGAGGCGATCCGAGAACGGGCAAGAGCTGGTGGTGAAACTCCAATAAAATCATCCAGGTAATTGAAGAGCGTTCGCCCAGCTCGATGTTGTATCCAGCAGACAGCAGAGGTTGATCGTTGGCAAGCCAACACTGCCGTTCGCAGGCCCATAGTTAAAACTGTGTCAAAGTAATATTCTCCATTCCATGTGTATCCTAGAAGATGGTAATCATGAGGTCGACCGGGAATTGTCTATAAGCATGACGAAGATCTCGTTTATATAATAAACAGCCAGGACCATAACTAACAACAGCAGTTGCGATCGCGTCAATTGTGGGGTTAACAAGCTCAATAGGATCACCGAGAAAGGAATCATTAGGAATCCCGTCATTAACCGACGCGCCACGCGGCCAACTCAAGTCAACAATTATCCTTTGTTCTGTAGAGTCACGTTTAGCCACTGAGTTTATCGGGGGACACAACAAAGCCATCGTGGAACGGCGGCTCGGTGAATGGCCCTGCTACACGACCGAGAGAGCATTCTTTGCGTAAATATCGAGTAACAGCTTCTGGAAAATCCAATGCCCCGCGATGAGTACGAGCGGTAAATATCGGTAAAGTCTCTCGAGTGAAGCCCACTGGCCAGCCAAACTCAAGAAACTCGCAAACAATGTTATCATGTATACTTTGTGGACAGAACGAGACGAGCCCCTGCAAAATCCGGCCGGCCTGAACTCGCGACAAGTCGATGAGCTTGAACATAAAATTTCCAATCGGAGAACGGTGGAGTTGATGCAACAACATCATGATTGACAAACTCAGAATCCTGCTGAACAGAATTGTTGATTGGTGGATGCACTGGCACACCCCCATCCGGTGATTGGGGAACTAAAATTGACCCCGAACAGTCACGACAGTCTTGACTAGTCACATGATAACTCAATAAACAGTCTTGATTAGCAATGTCAGATGTTGACACACAGTCTTGAATATCCGAACACGAAAACGGTGATACACGATGAGCAGAGCATGTAGTCGGTGATAAACAGTCTTGACTAATATTTAAACAGTGTTGCGATACACAGTAATGTCAGTCTTGAAGTGTATTAATGTCACTCAACGGAGAGAAAACAGAACAGTCTTGTACAAATGAATTGTCTACAACGGAAATAGCTGAAATTGTGGAAACGCCCCCATCCTGAACTCCTAGGTCAGGAACGTAGACTGTTAGTTTTTTTGCAGCTGAAGAAAGGAGAGGGCAATCAGTAGAATTCTCCTGGTGTTGTTCTTGCTTGCGATTTTTCATCCAACACCCTGCACAAATGTGCTTTAGCCACTTGTGCTCTCCACGTATGTAGCCATAATGATCTGGAGTAGATAATTTCGCAGTCTTTCCACTACTTTTCCACTTCAGCAGTTTACACTTCTTCATTGTAGACTACAAGTTAACTTTTCCAAATTGTTTCCTATCCTTGACGTAAGCATAAAATAGTTGTCTTGCAATGTCCCAAATCCTTCTTCACATTCTCTGTCATAACAACTTTGGCCACCAAGTTAAATAATAATAATAATAATAATAATAGAGTATTTATATAGCGCATCCTGGAACCTCGATGCGCTTTACAATAAGAAAAAGAACTAAAAACTAGTGGATTATAAAAATAAAATAAAAAGATCGGTATGATCAGATAATCTCTAAGATAAAAAGATTGGTATGATCAGATAATCTCTCAAATAAAAAGATTGGTATGATCAGATAATGAATTTGTAAAGGTCTTTATAGTGCTTGTTAGTTGTTCTATTTGTTTCTCTTCTCGCTCAATGTCTGCAGCAGTTACATTATTTACTTGTTCAGCAAGCTGTGCAAGTTCTGGGGCGATTAGAAAAAACTTCGCTTTAGCGCTTTCGTTTAAGGTGATGCCAACCAATCCCCCAGATACTCTCATTGAACGATTAATATGCTCCAGGGCGTTGTCAGCACAGCATGGCACTTGGGCAATCTTGTTGACAATCCAGTTTCCTTGTTGAAACTCTTCATAAATCTCCGTATTAGAATCTCTCAGGGATGCCATTTCAGCAAGACACGGGAATCATCATACTTCGTTTATTTGTTGTATTCCTCAGTTGTATGTTCCACTGCTTACAAGACGGACTGCATATATTATCTCTCTAGTCATGCTTTTTATGATCAGATACAATCGATCATTTATATTACGTACATGATGTAATCAAATAAAGTCATTAATGTCATATCATATTGTCCTGGTGTTTAATATGATATACATACTAGTCTTTCATCCATGCAGATTTTCTGGCTTTTCTTCCCTTCCTTGTTGTCCTAGTTCCTGGTTCTTGAACAACTTTGGGTGTTGAAACTTGACAGTCTGTGCTTTCTTTGTTATTGTATGATGTGTCGATAGTTTCTTCTGTAGTTTCTATGTCAATAGTTTCTCGCCTGGTGTTGTCAAATTGATGAACGGCGGGTTGTCTGGGATCTGTATCCCTGAGTTCAATGAGATCTCGTTCTTGAGTCTCAGGTCTTGTGTCTTGGATCTTGTTTCTTGGATCCCTGGTCTTGGGTCTTGAATGTTTACCTTCTTGTAATGTGCTATCACAAGTAATTTCTCTTTGATCTGTTGTTCTGTGTGCTGTAATCTGTTAACACTAATCACAGTATAAGGCACAGGTTCAAGGGTGTGGCGTTGCTCTGTAATTGGACAGAAAAACATACATCTCTCTTTTCCAGTCTTTTCCTGAAGCGTGCACACTTTTCCTGCACTTTTCATAAAATTTTCAACTTGTCCATTGGCTTCTGACCATAATAATAATAAAATAATAATAAACTTTTATTAATGTGTCTTAAATTAGTTAGCTTACATTAACAGTATGCTAATTGGGGACACCTATCTAGAGAAATTGAAATAAAAATAATAATTGAAATATATCACCTAATATATATATAATTGCATGATGCCAATACTGATAATATCAAATCTAAGATCTAAGATCTAAAATTTATATTAAAATAATTATAATTTATATTAAAATAATTATAAAATATATATATATTACTAAAAAATATATATACAGTCATTCTCAAAAAGGTTGTCCAGATGAAAAGACTACAATACTACAATAAAGTCACGTGATTCATTATGTATTCAATTTCCTCGCGTGGAATTTCAATTTGAGATGCAAAAGTACACGGCATTGTGAGAACTGAATGTAATGGCGCTGGTATCAACTCGCTATGTTTACCATACGTTACAGTGTTAAATCTAGGTATTATGAAATCAGAGTTTCTAAGATTATAACTGCAAGTGTTTTTCTTGAAAGGTTCCTGTATATATGAAGGGCAAAATTCATTCTTGACTTTATACATTAGGATTGCAATGTCCTGTAATCTTCTATTCTGTAGTGTAGGTAGTTTTGCCATGTTTAAAAGCTCTTCATACGTGTCGATCTTATTGTTGTAAACAGCTCTTAACGCTCTTTCTTGAATACGCTCAAGTTTTCTGTCAGATGCTCGGCAGAAGTGTAAGGTGTAATTACAGGTGTAATCCTTCGGGTGAAAAAATGTCAGATCATAGCAAGCAACCTTTTAGTTACATTCTACATTATGAAAAACAATGGAATAAAATAAGTATAATTCCACGATATATCAAACAATTATATTTGCACAAGCAATGTGACATTTTGAGCTCACTCAAGTGACACCAAAATAACATTTTAGAGGATCTATAGTGTCAGCCTCGTTTTCTTGCAAGGATGGTAATGTGATAACCTGATCACGTAATCACCTTCTAAAAAGCTCATTATTTTTCCCTTCATTGAATAACATAGAGCTATTGAATTTGGTGAGATTTCATTGATGCAATAAGTAATTATTATACTGAGCCTCGTTTTCATGCTAGCCTACATGCAATTTTTAGACCTCCATTAAACCACTCGGTGCAAGTTTCAGGCTTGGCACTAAAGCTTTTCTTGTTGTCTAGGGTCCCCTCAACACATCTAGACTAGTGGCTTGCTTTCATCACAAAATTCCCACGGGAGTTTATTTCATGACATTTGCTGCCGGACTATCGAGCCCCCAATGAAAAACACTCATGTTTATATACGCTCCACCAAGATTGACGAATCAGCAACTCCTCAAACGACAATGGAGTAGTCTTGTTTTCTATTGAAATAATAATGTGGGCGTGGTGTAAGGCCTCTGCAGACATTTTCACTATAACGTCCCACTCTCTCTTAGTCACAATTCTTTTGGAATGCAGAGCTCGCGCAATTGTCAGGCTCGATTGTGCTTCGCCATGAAATTGGAGAACGAACTTGTATGGCTGATTTATGCTACATACTCCTAATTATCTCTACCTCGTATAGCACTTCTTCTTTGGTGCGTTTAGCGGCCTCGTCTGTGGCGGTCTTCAAGTTTTTCAAAGTCTTCAGTTCTTTGACTACTACTATCATGCCGCGATAGAATGCTAGTTTGTAGGTCCCAAAGGTTCCACTGCCTAGATACTTTTTGGTTTTCACGATGTGCGTCTCGTTTATTTCCTTTGGCCGTAAGGGAGCAGACTGTACACATGGCTTTTTACTTGTCGAAGATGCACCTTCATTGGCAGCTGAAGAGACCTTGACTGTAAGATACGACATATATAGGCGTTTTTCGGCGGAGATAAAATTTAATAATTCTTTAGATTTTCTTCAAATTCAATATTTTGATAGGTTAGCTCGATGTTAAGCACTGTTCAAAATTTAGGGCTTCAAAAATTATTATTGAAGGAGAAATCGATCTCCCAGCCCAGACGATTAATCAACAAATCACAAAAGTGCTCTCTTTCGGAGGTTGGTGGAAATCGATTGAAAGTGTGATACTTTTACCGCTATCACTAAATGCTTGTGAAATGTTATTTCATATAAGCACTGCATTGCGGACCTGTTTTGACGGCAAGTTTTCATCCATAAAAATTGTAAATCAACGTGTTTTCTCTTATTATGTATGCAAATGTATACGGGTGTATTTCAGATAATACAGCTAGGAAAGATCGATATTGCACAAGGTCCAACCAATATTTCAGGCAGATTTATGAGGGGTGATTACCGCCAAAATTTATATTTTGATTATGCAATTCTAAAATGCCATTATGCTCTTCTCGTTTGATATTGTAAACTGCCATTATGCAATGAAAGAATCCAACTTTTGATTATGCAATTCTAAAATGCCATTATGCTCTTCTCGTTTGATATTGTAAACTGCCATTATGCAATGAAAGAATCCAACTTTTAATTATGCAATTCTAAAATGCCATTATGCTCTTCTCGTAGTCGTTTGATATTGTAAACTGCCATTATGCAATGAAAGAATCCAACTTTTGATTATGCAATTATGGTCTTCCCAATTGATATAATAAAATGAAGTTATGTACCAAAAAAAAACAAGACTTCAATTAAGCTTATACATTTCTAAAAAGCTGTGTTCATTTTGAATTTGGAGATTGACTTCGTCCAGTAAAACTGAGAATCTATCAATTCTTTGGAAAAACCCCTTATTATATGATATGCTTACGTCATATACTGCATGACACTCAGATGTGGAATATGGGTGGGAGAGTGGAGTCTGGATCGACTACTCTCAAAATGGCGGACAACGTGGACATGATCAACAGGGAAGCAACAACAAATCATCTTCGCAGTTGGTTGTTAAATATTATAAGATGGATAGAAGTAGGCAATAATGATTCTGACACCCTTGATTACGTACACTATCAACTTGATAGTATTTGCAGGATGATGATTGATGAGGTGTGTTGAAGTAGGAATTATTGACGAACTGACGAATCGTTACTATCGTAGGAGAGGCATGTAATTGTTTTAAGTCATATCAAGCTCCTGATTCATACCAAACATCGAAAGTTTATACTGGTACTTGCGGCAGACCAAAATTCAATATACCTAGAGAGCAACTGGAATTTCTGCTTTGTGGAGCTGGCCGGTTGCGACTACGTCCTGGTCTATTTTCGTATGGCCCAAAGAGGGAGCGAAGATTGGCACTTGTAGAATTGACATTATTACTAGACAACTAGTAGTACTGCTAGTCGCTCCAGAAAGTAGTTCAGTCGCCTCACGTAAAAGCCTTATATCTTGATCTATCTTTTTTGCATCGTCTCTACCATGTGCGTTGTCCGCCATTTTGAGAGTAGTCGATCCAGACTCCACTCTCCCACCCATATTCCACATCTGAGTGTCATGCAGTATATGACGTAAGCATATCATAATAAGGGGTTTTTCCAAAGAATTGATAGATTCTCAGTTTTACTGGACGAAGTCAATCTCCAAATTCAAAATGAACACAGCTTTTTAGAAATGTATAAGCTTAATTGAAGTCTTGTTTTTTTTTGGTACATAACTTCATTTTATTATATCAATTGGGAAGACCATAATTGCATAATCAAAAGTTGGATTCTTTCATTGCATAATGGCAGTTTACAATATCAAACGACTACGAGAAGAGCATAATGGCATTTTAGAATTGCATAATTAAAAGTTGGATTCTTTCATTGCATAATGGCAGTTCACAATATCAAACGAGAAGAGCATAATGGCATTTTAGAATTGCATAATCAAAAGTTGGATTCTTTCATTGCATAATGGCAGTTTACAATATCAAACGAGAAGAGCATAATGGCATTTTAGAATTGCATAATCAAAATATAAATTTTGGCGGTAATCACCCCTCATACAGATTCAGTACTGATTGTGAAGACGATACATTCTGGTTGCCAGAGCAGCCCAAAAAAGTTTGGGATTGTAGAGAATATTTTCCAGCTTGCGATAATAAATACCAGCACTGCACGTGCCTTTGTTGTTCATTGTAATTAGAGGACACCGCACCTGACCGAAATTATGCCTTTTAAATTATGTTCAATAAAATATAACTGATCAAAGTAGATTTATCAACTGAATCAGAGTATGTTTGATGTTTTTGCAATATGTTTCTTGGGTACAGTACAAAAAAATACTGTCATTTTAATCGAACTGCATGATTTGAATACTCGATGTAAATACAGTCAGACATCAAGCGTAACTTGTACATTTCAGTCAGTCGATTGAGCTACACAGTAATTACGGTTTATATATGAAAATGAATTGCTCTTTCCAAAAGCTAGTTAAAACTGAGTGTGGAACTATCTCATCGAGTGTTAGTTTGTCGCAAGAAATTATCCCACTTTCACTATGCAAGAAAGACGTGAGTAAACACTTACACACAATAAGCACGACAGATATCAGTAATGAACAAGATCTTATTCTGACGAGAGCTGGAGTGTTTGAGTACCAGGAAGAACTCCTCACAGCAACAACAATTTGTCCAAGACATCGCTTTCAGCTTGGCGGAGGATGGTATCAAAAACGAGTTTGTCGCTACCCAGAACACAGTGGCAAAGCCAAGCCTGATCGCTCGATTAACAAACTACAGTCCAAAAAAATATACTTACAACTGGGAACATTAGTACAAGTTGGATCAGGTAACGTTTTGATTATTGAATCAAAAGAGTTTCTTAGATTGCTGCTTAATATTATATTTAAAAGTTATTCTACAAAGACACGGGTATTAGCTAGCGGACAATAGTATAGAAGGGATCTGTGGTTGTATATCAGTAACATCTCTATGTAAACCGTCTCCCTGTACCAAGAACATTTTAGCCACATTTATTATCTATTTCCACGAACTGTTGACATTTACCACCTATTTGTGCTTCTTTCTTCCTTCCGTCTGGACATATGTTTCTCGGGCTGCTTTTATGTTGGGCTTCCTGTGCTGTTCAGTAAAGGCCACTCTGTTATATGGAAACATGAACTCTAAAACTGCACCCCCTCACTTTCAACTAAATTTTAACCCCTGCTGAAAACACCGCCCACTCAGCCACAGGCAGCCCAAGCATTGCTTCTGAGGCTACTAAATAAAAATGAAAATATAATTTGCGTCTTTTTTTTGTTGGGCTTCCTGTGTTGAGTAACGTATAATGTTGGGCTACCTGTGTGCGTCCCGCAAGACGCGCTCACAGAGAGTGCATATACAAGCATCAAGAGTTCCAGACTTCCGGTACGCACGCAATGCATTATGAGACTATTACAAAGGAAAAGTGAGCACCAATTCTAGACACAGGGAGCCCAAGCTATGTTTTTGCTCACTTGGTGCTCACTTTTCCTTTGTAATAATCTCACAATGCATTGCGCGCGTACAGGAAGTCTGGAACTCTTGATGCTTGTACTCATATTGAAACAAACAAACGCGGGCGCGTCTTGTGGGACGCGCACAGGGAGCCCAACATTATGCATGTTTATACACAGGGAATCCAACCTTACGTATTTCGCGTGCGCTCTACCACAGGAATCCAATCAAAAAAGACGCAAATATATTTGTATTTATTATTTAGTAGCCTCAGAAGCAATGGTTGGGCTGCCTGTGACCGTGTCACGTAATAAACGATCAGTCCCTTACAAAAATATTAGTAGTGATTCTGACTAGTGCAAAAGGTCAATGTATGTCACTGCCTTTAAAATAACTACCTTATTCGTACTAATTTTCGCGGGACTTACATGTAATCAAATCCGCCCAATTTAGCCTCTTTCAACACGATTTGTCTCAGTGCTAAATCGCGAAAGTTAAGCCTCGCGAAAATTTAGTACAAATAAGGTACAAGGTTAATTTTGTATTACCACAGGAAGCCCAAACTGGTAAATACTAATCTTACACTGTATTATATTGTTACAGGTATCTGTAGTAACTGTCGCAAGAAGCTTGTGAAGCTTGAATATAACATGTCAGCAATGTATGACACTCCTAACAAGGGAGACCAAGCTGAGGATCCACAAGCTCGAAAAAGCTCTAGGCTAGCTCAGACTACCCCTGTTCAATATAATTATGACTTAGTTTCGTCATCTGAAACTCCAATTGACTGTAACCTACAGGTCGACAGTTTACTAACCGCGGAAACCCCTGGATACCAACCATATCTATTACGTGAAGCTCAATACAGAAACGACGAAAACGATAGCCTTCCGAAACTGAATGACTTTTTAGCTACCCGTGACTGTAGCCCTGTGCGGTATTGTGCACAGAATGCGTGGTCAGAAGCTGCGGAGCGCACTAAAAGAGAACATCTCTTAGGAAAATCAAGCAAGGTATTGTTGGAGTTATCCAGACAATTGCACCTGGTCAAGAAGATGAAGCATGGAAGGACCTTTCCCGCTCTGGCACGTTAGATAGTCACTTTAATGCTGGCACATCAAAAAGACGCACATGGAAGCCGATCAGACAGTGCAAGCACTGATGGCAGCTTATTGTGCAGCTGAGGCAAGAGCTACCAAGACTCAGATATTGTCAATCATTATTGATGTCGTCCCTATGCAAGAAATACAAAATCTTCTTCCAGAAGTTACGAAATACCAGCTCTTTCAGGCTAAAAAGCACTTACTGACACACGGAAGAGGTCAGCCTTTACCTACTATTCCAAAATACCGCGTTGAATGTAATCACAGATGCTTTTGCTGACCCAGATGTTGTTTTCTACAGTTCCGATGAAAAAGATGATCTGCTGCACGATGTAGAGGTCTCTTTTAATTCTATGTATGACTGGAAACGTCATCTTTTAAGAGCAGTACATCAAGACAAGGCGAGACAAGATGTATTGGATGCACTAGACTCCAGCAGAATATTTATCACCCAAGATTTTGCTATGAAATATTTGCCACGTCATTTTAAAGAAAAGCAAGAAGAATGGTTTGGCAAGCGTGGCATAAGTTGGCATATATCATACTGTGTACGTTATGCAGGTTTAGAGGAATACGAAATCACTGTGTATTCACACTTATTTCGTCAAACAATCAGCCAAAATAGTGAAGTCATTGCAGCAGTTATGTACCACACCCTTAAAGAAGAAAATATGAGGCATCCCGAGATAAATGAAGCGTTCTATCGGAGTGATTGTGCAGGTTCATACGCATCTGGGAGTTTACTCATTCCCATAAGGCATATTGGCTCTCTGACTGGCATTGCTGTCAAACGTTACGATTTCTCAGAGCCGCAAGCTGGAAAGGGACCATGTGATAGGAGTTCGGCTCATCAAAAAGCTCACGTAAACAGGTGTCTTAACGAAGGAAATGACATAATATCAGCAGAAGATATCAAGAAAGCACTAGAGTTGCATGGTGGGGTGAAAAATGTCGTGCCTTATGTCATAGAGTTGCCAGAATGTACAAACAAGTCTTCACCACCACGTATTCAAGACATCAGTCTTCTTCACAACTACCAGTATAGCGATAAAGGTTTAAGGATGTGGAAAGCATTTGATATTGGAGAAGGCAAGCTTGTGTCCTGGCAAGATCTTGACAAAGATGGGCTGGTGTTACCACTTGATCTAAGAATCACTGAAAGCGGGACAATCAACGACGACAGAGTAAAGCAGTATAAGTGTACGACAGGGCGTGGTCATAGGAAGCATGTAACAACCTCCAAGGAACCCGAAGTTGAAGAAGAAGATGAGTCTGGTCTGTTTAACTGCCCTGAACCAGGTTGCATTAAGCAATATATTACAATGGGTAGGCTCGAAAATCATATTGCTGCGGAGAAACACACGTATCATCAAGCGTCAGAACCATTGCGGGATCACGTGATGAAAAAATGGGTAGAACAGTTCCAAACAGTTACGTCAGGAGATCTTCCTTGTCAACTTGAGAGCCAGCTGTCCTCTCTTAGTCTGTCAGAAGATCATCCCAGTAAAACAGATAAGCAGGCCCTTCCACAGGGATGGGCCTTGAAAAAAGTTAAGCGATCAACACGTTTTCCAGACAAGGTGAGGCATTACCTCCAAGAAAAGTTTGACATAGGTAACGCAACAGGCCATAAAGCAGATCCTATGCAAGTTTCAATGGACATGCGATGTGCAAGAGATGAGGATGGCAGACGTATTTTTACAGCTAGAGAATGTCTACAGACTCAGCAAATCCGTTCTCTTTTCTCCAGGCTAACAGCTGCAAAGAAAGCCAAAGTACAGAACCCAGATGAATTAAACGAGGACCAAGTACAAGACTTGGAGTGCGACCTTCAAGCGGAAAATCATGAAATCGAGCTACACCAGCTACAACAGGATGTACTAAAGGAAGTTACAGAGAAGCACCCTATATATTATGACAGATATAACTTATGTGAGCTATATAAACAAAACAAGTTGACAAAATTTAATATAGAGATGCTTTTGAGGATTTGTGAACATTTTGAACTAGACATTGTGGGCCTTTCCAGAAAGAGAAAGGAGGGATTGATTTCCAAAATCAAGGAGCTTATTGGAAGTTGCAGTTGTAATATGTAGACTGTAATATGTTATCGGGTGGTACTGGTTATGCCGTTTTCCGATAACTTAGCACCAACAAGAACTGTGTCAAACTCAGAAAAAGACATTATTTTCGCATCAGTGATTGAAGTTAATGTAAAGCAAACTGTTAGATGTCATGTTGGCTGTAACGACTGGCATCAGATGATTGTACATAGTTATCCGTGGTAACATCAAGAGTCGCAGTTTACGTGGAATATACATACTGAATAAGACATTGTTTTCCTATGCAGGACATTCATGATGTGAGAAATCTTGTTGGCAAGGTTGGACATTTTTGTAATAAACACACATAATGCATGCGTCCGGACGAACTCGGGCATAGTTTTTAGAGCATCTTTTTATGCGCGCGTCTCATATAAATATGGGCAGAAGACGCATTAGGCATCCAGACACTATTTGATCCAGTGCGTCTTGAACGACGATCAATTTTAAGAAGTCATCTAGAAGTACATTGGTTATAACATACAAAAAGTATAAAGGCAGACGGGCAACGGACAAAAAATACTAAGAAAATTGAAATTTTGCAATTTCCCTCCTAATTTTTATTATTTTTTATTATTTTTTTCCCCTCCTAATTAATATGCTAGTGCCAGGCATATTCTGCTTATTTTCGGCAGGTATATCGTTACGTTAAGTTCGTTTTATATTTCATTCTAGACGCACAAAGTAATGGACGCATTTATGTGTCTTTAGCATGAAATAAAACGCTTATTAGAAATTAAATGGGATCAAAAGTCATGTGCAGCATCATTTCTTGGATTATAAAATCATTCGAGGCAATTCAGTGGCATTTGGTGAGCCACGTGAAATAGAAAAATCATAATATCAGATTAATTATCCTAATATGATACTATTTCACCATGTCCAAGGCTATGTGAATGATAAAATATCTATATATATAGAGACAACAGAACACGCCATACAGCTACGTACATCTTCTTTTATATCAGAGGCCTTTCGGCTTAACAGCCCTCGTCAGTGATACAGTGATATGACTAAGAAAGCGTGGCAGCGAACACCTAGAATATAAAATATATAAAAATATAAAATATACATAAAATATCTATGGTTGGGGTCATATTATAACTTCAATTGCTGAGTCATAAAACACATTAACGCTAAAAACCCCACACTTTTCAAGCTTTGGTTGTGTTAAGGGATGCACCAATGACCATCTAGTGTAATATTTATCCCTGGATAGAGGTTGGACCGTGTGAAAACACGGGACGAATTATTACTAGTTTTCGTTGTGAATATGTAATAATTTTTGTAAAGGTACATTAAAACTGAGCCAAACGAAAATTAATAGCTTCATTTAGTTTAATTAAGTGATAATATGAAAGCTAGTACATATCGCTGATAGCATGAAAATATATTAAGGTCTAGCAAAACTATTAGCTCCCTGCGAACAACACTACTTTACCTAAAAAATATGTGTGGAATTCACGATTTTTTTCTCATAAATATTCAATCATCTTCATACTCGTCTCCAGAGAAAAGTTTTTCGAGTAATAGAAAAACAATCATCGCAATATACACTAATAGGGATAGTTTAAAAACCATGTAACTTTCAGACGATTCGTAAAAAAATCATCTTTGGGTATCCGCCGCAATTAATTTGAAAATTGTAGTCAAGGCCTCTGAACGTTTGCATTGGGTAGCTGGTTCGACGTGCAAGGTTGATTTTTTATGTTCTTCGAGCATTTTCTTTATTAATAGCTCTGCTTGTTTCCCGCTCCTCACTTCTCTATCTCTCTGCCTGTCCTCGGCAGCATTTGCTTTCTTTCTTTCCACCCACCGTTTTCCTTTATCGCATCTTCTAGCCTTTTGTTTAGAATTTGGTCGTTCGGCTTCCATTCTGGGAGAGAGACGCTGGTTTGGTCGTTACCTTAGCTTGTCCAGTTAGTTGTTTTACAAATTTAAGAATTTGTACTGGCATCCCAAATCTTTCAAAATTAGACTTTTGGCTCCAGAACGTGCTAGAAAGACTCATGCCATTAAGTCTCAATCTCTGTGTGATATCAAGAAGTTGTTGTTCTTCTGCCAACAGACTTCTTCTTGGTTGCCATTTCATTCCATCATCAAACAAAAGTCTGGCATTCAGGAAATCCACAACAACCAGTCCCCAGTGACAGCCATTCATGTGGACAGGAACTACCATGAGGTGAACATTTTCAGTGGCATGGACTTTACTTTCAATAATAGCCTGTTCTGTGTTATCAAGTATAAATTTCTTGTCACTACGTTTCATCCAGGTAAAATAGATTATCTACACGTAAGTTAATTATGAAATTATCCAGATATCTTTCATTGGCTGTGTTGCAAATGATTATTTTGTTTATTTTATTTTTTTATTTTTTTATTTTTGCAAATGATGCCACATGGATTGACTTTGCACCAGAAAACAAAATAGTAGCAGTAATGTTGCTGTCCCATAACATTTTCTTTATGCTTTCTATTTCGGGACAGGTTAGCCCATCATCTCTGTCTAACCATACTTTTTATTCTGATTTGGTGCTTAGTTTGGGGAACCTCACAACATACTTGCGAAGAATCTCAATGCCAGTAGGAGTGAATATTCCAAGATTTCCTATTTGTATTGCTGTGGCTCTCTTTAATAATAATAATATTAATAATAATAATAATAATAATAATAATAATAACACTTTATTGGGTAAAATAGAATTACATCTAGGTAGTTTACATCTAGGCCCATCTAATATATATGGTATCTTTCTCACAACGTATCTTTCTCACAACCTCCTCTGTCTAACGAACTGCAGATTCTGGAGTTACATGGGTCAGCTCAAAGGGATTTGTATGGCCTCTGCAAGTACGAAAAATACCTTTTACATCCTTCTTGGTTATTGGAGATCGCATGACACCAGGGATATCAATATCTTCATAATGTTGACGTGTTATTGATGATGACAAGCATGTGGCATGGGGATATGACTGCAGTGGTTCATTGCTGTCGAGTGTGGTTAGATCAATCACAGGAGATGTGGCATTTTGATATTGAGGATGGTCATTCGCTGTATTGACAGAGCCAGGGTGGCCATTGGCTGTATTGTCAGTGCCAGGATGGTCATTGGCTGTATTGTCAGTGCCAGGGTGGCCATTGGCTGTATTGACAGAGCCAGGATGGTCATTGGCTGTATTGTCAGTGCCAGGATGGCCATTGGCTGTATTGTCAGTGCCAGGTGGCCATTGGCTGTATTGACAGAGCCAGGATGGTTATTGGCTGTACCGACAGAGCCAGGAGGATGGTCATTGGCTGTATTGTCAGTGTCAGGATGGTCATTGGCTGTATTGACAGAGCCAGGGTGGTCATTGGCTGTATTGTCAGTGTTTGTATGCAAAGTGTTTAAAATCTGTCAATGGCCTGTTAAAGCTCAAGAAAACACATGAGTATTATTACCAAGTACAAGACCATCTAGGGATAACTGGATTAAAATGGTGTGACTTTATGGTGTTCTGCAGTGATGATTGGCACATTGAAACAATTCACTTTGACCAAGAGTTTTTTAATGACATGTATGCAAAGCTAAGTGAATTCTTCTTTTGTTACTTCTTATCTACAATTTAAATGAATTCAGTATAAATTCCTCATAAATTAAAGGTGTAGGTGCCTATTATGTACATATAGTACATTATTACATAGAATAATCAATTAAAAGTGTTGACCTGTAACTCCAGCCCCTACACCTTTAAAGTGCTCATGAAGCTTATTTTTGTATTTTGAAAATCGATAACATATGAAGTGAATAGTGGGATGTTTCAGTATATTGTGATTTCAGCTTCGCATTTGCGAGTTATAAAGGTTTGAAATCGTGATATGCTAATTCGGTGACGTCAAAGGAGGCATTTGCCGTAACTTATCTATATTTTTTCAAGTAGCATTCTTTTCTGAAATAGAAAAAAAGTTTAACATCATTTATATAAGTTGTAGAAAACTTTTTTTCAGATTAAAAAATGTCAATGATTTGCAAAGGGGCGCTTTTGTATAATAAATGATGCCTCCTTTGACGTCACCGAATTACCATATCACGATTTCAAACCTTTATAACTCGCAAATGCGAAGCTCAAATCACAAAACACTGAAACATCCAACTATTCATTTCATATGTAATCGATTTTCAAAATAAAAAAATTAGCTTCATAAGCACTTTAATTAAAGAACAGAGTCTAAGCATACAGTATGATACATTGACACATTCTTGACATTTTTTAGTAATGTTACAATACATTAGTGTTAGTGCTATTTACTTAAAACAAAAGGTCCACAGAAATTAGTAAGCAAGCAGCAGACAGACCATATTTGGTTTACTGAGGAAGCCATTGACAGTGGGATGACAGTGTCAAAGATATGGTATTCTTTAACTCTACGAATAGCTCTTTCAACATGTATTCGAAGCTTTGCTATTTTCTGGGTCATTTCAACTTCACTAGATGAAAACTGTAATTTAGTGCTTAAAAATGGAGGAATATTTAATGTGCAGTTCTTTGGCAGTTAATCTCCAATGGTAAAACCTTTATCTGCCATTACACCGTCTCCTTGAATTAAGTTTAAAATACCACTCCTTTTGGTGACCTCTCGGTCACTTATAGAACTTGTATACAAAGCTGAAACAAATGAAATCTCACCACTTGGGGTGATTCCTACCAGCCCTTTTAAGGTTGTTGCACTCTTGTAACTCAAGTAAAATTTTGAATGTAAAACTATATATGAAAATGCATAATGATTGTTAATCGGTACAGAATTAACATTCCACTTGTCCGGTAAATCACTTCAATGAAACCTTTTCAAGTGTAGCAATCTTTAACTGAACTGAGTATAAACTTATACAAAAGTTACAACTGCACATTTAAAGCATAAAATCAAAACTCGTTTACTGGAATTAGTAACTGAATGAATAGACTGCAAAACAGTCCCTACTTTTCGCTCATCTTCTCGCGTCAATCCCCACGTGGCATTTTTCCCTCGTCATTCTGTTCTTTAATCTTTAACTTTAATCAGGTAACTCCTAACTGTTTTACAGTCTACTGGGGGAATATAATGCATGCCTTACGATCAGACAATCAAACAGCTTATCGACTCCTGCCGGTGATCGATCACAGCTACTGAAAACCAATGTCCGGCTCGATTGTCATAATTCCTGACCCTAAACTACCTTGGTCCCAGAGATAGAGGATTTCTCTCGTCGTATTTTACGAGCAGCAAATTAGCGGTTTTTGTTTACGACCAGCGAAATTTGCGGCTCGTAAAAAAATACAACGCGAAAAATGCAAGACAAACCCGGATATAAACTAACATGAATTCATTGACTTACCTCATCCGGCAACGCGTATACGAATTCAAGCCCCGAACGTCTCTGTAAACTACATTGCGAAATACGTTTCTTTATAAGCTGTCAGTAGAAATGTACAAGTTGCGCAATTGAATTTTAATTGTACAGGAATATGGATGGTGTAAAGGATGGGCTTCCTGTGGCATGTCACGCATTCACTGACCGTTGCAGTCTTCTGACACTGCAGTTCTTGATTTTCCTCAAAAACAGCAACGTCGAGGTACAATACCGTTTGTATGCATTCTTTGAAGGTCATTACTGGGTTTAAGCCCATCCAACCTCCTGTTTTCTTAGTTCATTTGAGCAATTTGAGGACGTAACACGGGTTTCTTCTTCGAACGGCTGTTCCAATTCCCGAAACAACCACGCATGGAATTCCTTCAAAGACGTTTAATTTTAACCTGTAATGCTCTGAAGTGATCCAGTGATGTGATTAAATCATTCTTCTATGATTGATGCAGCTTATGCTTGGAATTCAAGCCATGAAATTTTCGAAATAGGTGAGTTTCTCTGTTTACACGTGACATTGAGTGTTTACAAAATGTCTCGTCATTTGCCGAAAATGGGGGTTGCATTTCGGCTCCTCCTACCTCCAATATATGATTGCCCAAAAATATTTTTTGATGTGCTACAAGAAGAAACATTGTTCTTTCTCGGACATGTATTTTTGTAGAGCTAGCTGAAATACCATCGGTGATATCACGTGTTGCAACTGGCTATCGAAAATCATCGTGAAAAATGAAAATAAAGTAAAAATCTGTAAAATATTTATTTTTTGACCTACACTACTGCCAAAGTATGGCTAGAGTATTGTAAACACAAGGGGCCAAAAAGCAAGGTGGTGGACCTCCTTGGGTCAAACTAACAGCGACCACTTGTCCGATGGATTTATAGTTGCCATTATGTATATCATTGGTGGAATAGAGAGGACTTCCATCAGGAAATAATTTTTTCCCTATTTCCACAACTGTGGTAGCCAGAAATTCACGTGCCAGAGCACCATCATCGATACCATCTTCTCCAATAAACTTTAGTCTCAGTACATGCTCCGGGGTAACTTTTGAAGCTGCTCTACGCCATAAGCTAAGTGACCTATCCAAAGGCGCACCTCTTCGTATGACTATATACATAGAGGTTTTGCCATCAATGATGACTTGTTTCTTTAATGCTTTGATTACATCTACTTCAGTATCTATTTTGATAGATTCGTTAGAATCATCTGATTGCTGAGGAACAATGTCACCATATAATCTGTCCAATTCGTCTTGCAGGAACCATGACCCTCTATCATCATCAGTTTTGGAGGTGGTGGAGTTGGTGGTACTGTTACTTAATCCTGATGGGCCAGGTCTATCCTGGATGGGGAGGTAATCAATTTCAGTGTGATTCTGCTTTACTGGTGGCATATTGTCAGGCTCGTCACTGTTTCTCCTTTTGTTGACTGATATTTCAGATTGACTATCATCTTCATCATCAACATCAGCTTTTGACATTTTGAAATCTTCACAAGTACAAAGAAACAATGTTATTCTTTTGTAGTCTTTCAGGATCCCTTCTCTATATTTCTCAAGGGTGAAGAATTCTTTGCATGATCCTGGTAAAAATACAGCTTCTTGTCCATCTTCAAGTAGGAGGAGATATTCAACACCATCCTCATACAAGTCACTGTGGTAATCTCGCAGTTTTACCATGGCAGTCTCTAACAAAGTTTTATAGTTGGCACTTTTCTCTACTCGAATGGATAGCCTTTTTCCTCTTTTTTCTTTAAGCTTCTCTTCATTTGAATCCCATATCATCAATCCAATGGAAATAATAACTTCTTGATTATCTTGTTTTTTTGGCTTTCTTTTTTCCCCTTCCCTTTCCCTTTCCCTTTCCCTTTCCCTTTCCCTTTCCCTTTCCCTTTCCCTCCAAATGAGTTCTTTTCTGGCCTTCCATCTTTCCCAGTCTTGAAATCAACAAAGGATTTTATGTTGCAAGCAGTTGAGGTCCGTCCAAAGAGAGGCTTTCCCACTTTTAAAAGCTCTATGAATAGAAAGAAAATATATAATCAGTCAATTTCTAAAATTTGGAAACTAGTTTGATTGCCCAGGAAAGCTAGAGAAAAAGGTTCTCCCTTGGCAAAAATAAATAACTATTTTTGAAAGTACATAAATATGAAGTAAATGCATCATTTTCCTATTGAAATCTAGTAATCTCGCCCTTATTTTACCCATGATGCCTTTTTACTCGGCGTGGACTGCCTGTGGCAGACGCTGAGTCCGGTTAGACCGTCCAGTCCATCCCGGCCACAGGAAGCCCAGGAAGAGCGAAAGAAGCATGTCATTCGATTTTCTGGTCCGTTTACAGTGGAGTAAACGATCTGAAAGCAGGTCAGAACACTGATAGATTGCCATTCTATTACATATCAAAAGCTCTTGATCGAGGGAATCGAGAAAGTATTTTATTTTCGGCTGAAACCAAATACACTAAATCGACCTCTTACCCTAAATTAAACACCTCACAGCACTCAAACAACTACTAATCTTTATTTCTTGAGTATAATTAGGAGTTCGATATTCTTAAAACCCATTCCTGAAGCGAAAATCGAACTTACAAAATACGGTTGAGCGTACCACAGGAAGCCCAACGTTTACATGTGGCTTTAATAAAATGGCCCAATATATCTGCAGAGCTTGTTTCGCGATAACTTTGGGTTCCATGTCGTTAGATAAATCATCAATTATAATAATAAACAATAATTCAGTGGATATTTCACATTGAATTTCATAAGAAAAAGCGCTTACATACTCATTGCTACGTATTAAAGTAGTACGTGGGCGCTTTTCTTGTAAAATTCAACGTGGAATTAGTTCGTAATCCAATCATCAAGATTCTGATTATGTATGTGCTTACCTTTACCACAAGTTTGGCAAAATATTGACTTTTCATCATCAACTTTGCAGCCACAGTTCGAACAAAACATTTTGACATATATGTCATAACGTGGCCTCGTGGAGAGGGGGAAATACTGCGCATGTTGAATCTTTCATGAATCCTTTCCGCAGACCAAAACTATTGCAGGCTCTCTAGGTACGAGTTTGGAAATTTACTTCCGCCGTGGTTTTTCACTTCCGCCGTGGCTCTTTCGCTTTCTTTTGCCGTGGAGTTATCGTTCCTGCCGTGAGTTTGTTTTAATATGCCGTGAGTTTGTTTTAATATGCCGTGAGTTTGTTTTAATATGCTGTGAGTTTGTTTTAATATGCCGCGAGTTTGTTCTGTGTCGCCGTAGACTTGTTCTGTTTTGCCGTGAGTTCTCGTTTAGCCGTGACCCTTATGGGCCACCGTATATTATTTTATAGAAATGTAATCTCGCTATAAAACAATGCAATACCAAAAATTATATTTCCTTTTCTTCGAAACACTAAAATAAAATCAGCCAACATGTACTACCCAAGTATTCAGTTACGATGGTGGGAACAATATTAAACCCGACATTAGTCGTTCTCTATTAAAACTTGCATCTTGTTCAAACGCGTGCAAATTCAATGCTCAACCAATCAGAATGTTTAGACACGTCGCGTCACGGTCACCGCATGGCACAAACCTTACTGTAACTACTTCCCACGAATACGAAAACGATTTTAAATACACTAACCATAGACTGATGGCAGATCGTCATCATCATCTTCCAAATCGTCGTTGAAGAATGTTGCCGCATCGATATTTCGAATTGTACTATTCCCTCCATTGCCTAAAAACACAGAAACAAAAACATTGAAAGTCTTCCACAGAGCCACGAGGTTGAAATAATGAATCAGAACTACAACGCAACTTGGGAAGGGGAGTGGTAGTGTACATGGTGTCCGGAACAACGAGTCGTTGTAGACTGCTATTAGGACTACATATGTCCAGTAAATAAATATATCATAAGTGATTAATTTCCCAAAATAACCTTTCGTAAAGAATCTAAAGATTATTGTTTAGTATTATAAAGATCATTACGAGTATAAACGACTTACCTTTCTTGTTCTTTCTTCTTGATTGGTATAGAAAAACCTTTTTTGATTTTGTTCCTTTGAAAAGGTTGACTAATTCTTTTCCAGATGGAAGAGAACTCTCTCCATCACACTTCCACGGCTTGTGGACCGATAAAGACGCATGCTGTCAAGAAAATACACAATTGCAAATGTTAATAATTACAAATAGCTAGGTGGACTAATGAATAACATTCACTCCTTACCGCGAAAAATCCGCTCCAAAAAGAGCTGGAATACAAGCTTCCAGAGCATGGCCAAGTTGCTCGGCCGAGTAAGTCTCGCGGACTCCAACTTCCCTGACACGGACAGCCTTTGTCAGGGAAGTCCACGCAGCGCATCTAGGGACACTCGTTTCCTTGTTAAACAAGAAGACGAATGTCTTGCTAATGGTTTTTACCGTATTACTTGTATTTACTGATTCGCCAGAAGACGAAGACGACGATGAGTCGTTTCCTTCCATCTTCTGGCTTGTCTGATCAAACAGTGAAATTCTATAACTTCTTGTTGCCTTTTCTCACGCAATTCAAACAAACGTCTTTAACAAACGTCTTTAACCACTTGCGATATGTCGCCTTTTGCATTATCATTCCACCTTTTTATGGCAGCATTCATGCTTTCGGGACAGTTGTTGTCAAACATGTTCTCTTTGATTCCTGTCTCACTTAAAAGGTGTGGCCTGCAGTGATTTTATACGGCCTCTTTCTTGTTCTTGTTGAAGTACAGGAAGAACTTTGGTGCGGGTGTCTTCGGTAAAATCCGAAGAGATCGCACGAACTATATAAAATATCATGCAAAAGATTATAAAAACAAAAAAGAAGTTGTTCCATTTGACCATCAGTTTTGTCAATAGACCTCTTTAGCTTGTATGCAAATTGCCCATTTCAAACCATGTGATGTAAACATGAGAATTGTTCCTTTATATTTCTGAAATGTATTCTAATTCTCCAGAGAACACTATGTTTACATCACTTGGTTTGAAATGGGCAATCAGAGAACTCTTCAACGAGCAGTGTAGCATTGTGCCATCGGCAGCAATCAAAGATCGTGGGACTATGGAAAACTCGTACTGGCCAACAGCTTCCTTGATGTCTATCTCTGGGCGGCTCTTACACACCATCATCATGTGAGCGAACAGTGAACTGTCTTCTAGTAACTCTACAATCTTATCTGGAGTAGATAATTTCGCAGTCTTTCCACTACTTTTCCACTTCAGCAGTTTACACTTCTTCATTGTAGACCACAAGTTAACTTTTCCAGATTGGATCCTATCCTTGAAGTAAGCATCAAATAGTTGTCTTCCAATGTCCCTTTGCTGGCACAAATCCTTCTTCACATTCTCTGTCATAACAACTTTGGTCACCAAGTTAAATAATAATAATAATAATAATAAAAATAATAATAATAATAGAGTATTTATATAGCGCATCCTGGAACCTCGATGCGCTTTACAATAAGAAAAAGAACTAAAAACTAGTGGATTATAAAAATAAAATAAAAAGATCGGTATGATCAGATAATCTCTCAAATAAAAAGATTGGTATGATCAGATAATGAATTTGTAAAGTTCTTTATAGTGCTTATTAGTTGTTCTATTTTTTTCTCTTCATGCTCAATGTCTACAGCAGTTACATTATTTACTTGTTCAGCAAGCTGTGCAAGTTCTGGGGCGATTAGAGAAAACTTCGCTTTAGCGCTTTCGTTTAAGGTGATGCCAACCAATCCCCAGACACTTTCATTGAACGATTAATATGCTCCAGGGCGTGGTCAGCTCCTACAGCACAGAATGCCACTTGGGCAATCTTGTTGACAATCCAGTTTCCTTGTTGAAACTCTTCATAAATCTCCGTATTAGAATCTCTCGGGGATGCCATTTCAGCAAGATACAGGGGAATCATCAACCTTTTACTTACATTCTACATTATGAAAAACAATGGAATAAAATAAGTATAATTCCACGATATATCAAACAATTGTCTTTGCACAAGCAATGTGACATTTTGAGCTCGCTCAAGTGACACCAAAATAACATTTTAGAGGATCTATAGTGTGAACCTCGTTTTCTTGCAAGGATGGTAATGTGATCACCTGATCACGTGATCACCTTCTAAAAAGCTCATTATTTTTCCCTGCATCGGATAACATAGAGCTATTGAATTTGGTGAGATTTCATTGATGCAATAAGTAATTATTATACTGAGCCTCGTTTTCATGCTAAGCTACATGCAATTTTTAGACATCCATTAAAAAACTCGGTGCAAGTTTCAGGCTTGGCACCAAAGCTTTTCTTGTTGTCTAGGATCCCCTCAACACATCTAGACTAGTGGCTTGCTTTTATCACAAAATTCCCATGGGAGTTTATTTCATGACATTTGCTGCCGGACTATCGAGCCCCCAATGAAAAACATGTTTATATATGCTCCACCAAGATTGACGAATCAGCAACTCCTCAAACGACAATGGAGTAGTCTTGTTTTCTATTGAAATAATAATGTGGGCGTGGTGTAAGGCCTCTGCAGACATTTTCACTATAACGTCCCACTCTCTCTTAGTCACAATTCTTTTGGAATGCAGAGCTCGCGCAATTGTCAGGCTCGATTGTGCTTCGCCATGAAATTGGAGAACGAATTTGTATGGCTGATTTATGCTACATACTCCTAATTATCTCTACCTCGTATAGCACTTCTTCTTTGGTGCGTTTAGCGGCATCGTCTGTGGCGATTTTCAAGTTTTTCAAAGTCTTCAGTTCTTTGAGTACTACCATCATGCCGCAATAGAATGCTAGTTTATAGGTCCCAAAGGTTCCACTACCTAAATACTTTTTGGTTTTCACGATGTGCGTCTCGTTTATTTCCTTTGGCCGTAAGGGAGCAGACTGTACATATGGTTTTTTACTTGTCGAAGATCCACCTTCATTGGCAGCTGAACGTTTGCATTGGGTAGCTGGTTCGACGTGCAAGGTTGATGTTTTCTGTTCTTAGAGCATTTTCTTTATTAATAGCTCTGCTTGTTTCCCGCTCCTCACTTCTCTATCTCTCTGCCTGTCCTCGGCAGCATTTACTTTCTTTCTTTCCACCCACCGTTTTTCTTTATCGCATCTTCTAGCCTTTTGTTTAGAATTTGGTCGTTCGGCTTCCATTCTGGGAGAGAGACGCTGGTTTGGTCGTTACCTTAGCTTGTCCAGTTAGTTGTTTTACAAATTTAAGAATTTGTACTGGCATCCCAAATCTTTCAAAATTAGACTTTTGGCTCCAGAACGTGCTAGAAAGACTCATGCCATTAAGTCTCAATCTCTGTGTGATATCAAGAAGTTGTTGTTCTTCTGCCAACAGACTTCTTCTTGGTTGCCATTTCATTCCATCATCAAACAAAAGTCTGGCATTCAGGAAATCCACAACAACCAGTCCCCAGTGACAGCCATTCATGTGGACAGGAACTACCATGAGGTGAACATTTTCAGTGGCATGGACTTTACTTTCAATAATAGCCTGTTCTGTGTTATCAAGTATAAATTTCTTGTCACTACGTTTCATCCAGGTAAAATAGATTATCTACACATAACTTAATTATGAAATTATCCAGATATCTTTCATTGGCTGTGTTGCAAATGATTATTTATTTATTTTTAATTTTTTTAATTTTTTTGGCAAATGATGCCACATGGATTGACTTTGCACCAGAAAACAAAATAGTAGCAGTAATGTTGCTGTCCCATAACATTTTCTTTATGCTTTCTATTTCGGGACAGGTTAGCCCATCATCTCTGTCTAACCATACTTTTTATTCTGATTTGGTGCTTAGTTTGGGGAACCTCACAACATACTTGCGAAGAATCTCAATGCCAGTAGGAGTGAATATTCCAAGATTTCCTATTTGTATTGCTGTGGCTCTCTTTAATAATAATAATAATAATATTAATAATAATAATAATAACACTTTATTGGGTGAAATAGAATTACATCTAGGTAGTTTACATCTAGGCCCATCTAATATATATAGTATCTTTCTCACGACGTATCTTTCTCACAACCTCCTCTGTCTAACGAACTGCAAATTCTGGAGTTACATGGGTCAGCTCAAAGGGATTTGTATGGCCTCTGCAAGTACGAAAAATACCTTTTACATCCTTCTTGGTTATTGGAGATCGCATGACACCAGGGATATCAATATCTTCATAATGTTGACGTGTTATTGATGATGACAAGCATGTGGCATGGGGATATGACTGCAGTGATTCATTGCTGTCGAGTGTGGTTAGATCAATCACAGGAGATGTGGCATTTTGATATTGAGGATGGTCATTGGCTGTATTGACAGAGCCAGGGTGGCCATTGGTTGTATTGTCAGTGCCAGGATGGTCATTGGCTGTATTGTCAGTGCCAGGATGGTCATTGGCTGTATTGTCAGTGCCAGGATGGCCATTGGCTGTATTGTCAGTGCCACGTGGCCACTGGCTGTATTGACAGAGCCAGGATGGTTATTGGCTGTATTGTCAGTGTCAGTATGCAAAGTGTTTAAAATCTGTCAATGGCCTGTTACAGCTCAAGAAAACACATGAGTATTATTACCAAGAACAAGACCATCTAGGGATAACTGGATTAAAATGGTATGACTTTATGATGTTCTGCAGTGATGATTGGCACATTGAAACAATGCACTTTGACCAAGAGTTTTTTAATAACATTAACTAATGTTACTTCTTATCTACAATTTAAATGAATTCAGTATAAATTCCTCATAAATTAAAGGTGTAGGTGCCTATTATGTACATATAGTACATTATTTGGATGTGTTTCGACTTAGAAACTATATTTATAAGAAAGACAAACGCAAGGAAATTACGACGTTTCGACATCGGCCGATGTCATTATCAAGTGAGTTTAATTTGAATAGCAAATAAAATATAAAGGCAGTTCATGGTTGATTGAATAGTTACAGTTGAGTGAGTAAAGTAAATAAATAATGATAAATTAAGTAAATAGTTTGGCCCGAACAGAGTCCGACTGAACATTCAATGTGGGCGATTTTTGCTTTATAAAAAGCATCTCGTACAGGTGACAGTCAAGTTTAGTTTTACATTTCTTCAAAATGGAGAAACAATTGGGTGGTATGGCTGTGGTCAGTCCATGAAGTTCTCTTTGATGCTTCCCAATAGATGAGTAGCGGTGTTCATCAATACGTTGGTGTAAGTGATGCGCTGTAAAACCAACATAGTCCGCATACACTGAGAAGAGTATCAGGATTGTCCTACCATTTATTGACCAAAAAACCAGCTGATATCGTAAGGCGCCAACTCAATCAGTTAAATAGAAAACTCGGCAAAGATTTGCAACCTGTTTTCACAAGCCGAAAGCTCGGAGATGTACTCAAGATGAAAGAGCCAAAGCCACCGCTCATAAACCAACAACTTGTTGTGTACTATTACAAATGTGGTCTGTGTGATGCGGACTATGTTGGTTTTACAGCGCGTCACTTACACCAACGTATTGATGAACACCACTACTCATCTATGGTCACTTATAGAACCTGTATACAAAGCTGAAACAAATGAAATCTCACCACTTGGGGTGATTCCTACCAGCCCTATTAAGGTTGTTGCACCCTTGTAACTCGAGTAAAATTCTGAATGTAAAACTAATGAGGATGGAGTTTGAACTTTCATCTCAGTGCAGTCAATGATTATACGAACATTATTAAAGCACTCTTGGAAACAAGTTGGCATAGTTTTTTGGATTTGTGCCTTGCTTGGCCAAATTGGTAATTGTCCAAGAACAAAGTATAAGAAATTTGTCCAAGTAATGATGATACGACTAACAGAAGAAAGAGAGACATTGAAATGCACAGCCAAATCCCTCTCAAATAAACCCTGCTTATATTTGCACAAGCACATAAAAAACTGATCTTCAAGGCATAGTGCCAGATTCTTAACACTAGTGTTTTTTCCCTGACAGAAGTTTTGCCTCTTCCTCTTTGAACCTGGGACCAAGTTTTCATGTTAATTGCTGAAGGTTTGACTAATTCAAAAGATTAACCAGGCATAGTTAGAAAATCCAGTATAAAATGTAATAAACAAGTCATCATACATGAATCTAGAAAGCCCAAATCTGCTACACGTCAACTGTTCAATTTCCAGTCTGAGCCTCTCTATTTCCTGTCTTGCTGCCTTGAGTTGTTCTTCTATTGGAAGCTCATCTGTTACTATACAGTAATCATGATCAATTACACTGGCTGCACTGACTGACTGGCATACAGAGTTTCTTGCTACAAAGAAAGTATAGGATTTAGTTTACATAATAATTTTGTTTACATTGGCTGACTTTCTTGAATACAGGTGTCAAAGAAATACCACTAATGTATTTCAATATGTAGTAGAGTCCAAACACTAAAACCGTGCAACATAAATAGTACTATTTAGTACTAATTAGTGACAATTCTATTGTTTTCTATTGTTTAATTAGTGCTATTAATTTAGTACTAATCAATACAAAACATTGCACATTTTTAGTGTTTGTATTCTATTATCAACTAAATAAGTCTTACAGAAACAACTTATATATGGTGGGATATTATTTGAACTAAATAAATTACCTGAACACAGAGTGTCTGTGACTTGATTATCTACCTGCATACATTCTACCTCGTCCTCGAGCTCAGATTGGCCCTTAATTCTCACCAATTTTTGAGGGAAATATTGTAACACAAAGAACAGTCTTGCTAGTTAATTTAGTCCTTCTACATTGCGATGGACTGGACTTGTGTAGTTAAACCAGCACCTTTCAGCCACTGCATTTGCAAATAAATAACACTTGATCGAATCATGTCGAACTTCAATCCACTTTTCTATTCAACTGAATAAATCCTTTATTCGTATATTTTATCTGCATTTGAAACTCACTAGAACAGTTGGGATTCTCTTTAGAGAACGAGACAGCACGTTTGCATAGCTATCGAAGAAACATAAACACATGACCATAGAAATGAATGCAAAGACCTTGAAAACTGAAAACTGTAGCAGTTGAAAAAAAAGATCTTTGAAGCTTTCGCAGTTAGAGAAATTCTACGTGGAATTCACGAGTCATCCAATGAATTTTCCTTGAATCCCATAGCGTTCTCTTTGTTTTAGAAAAATATAGTTTTTAGACAATTTTGAGTCGCTATTTATCGCGCGTCGCAAAGAAAGCCAGTGGAGTGTTCAGTCTTTCGCTACGCTAGCCAATAGGAATCAAGCAAAATTGAATACTAAAATCAGTTTATTTGAAGGACAAAAGTTGTTTTCTTCAGTCGTTTTAACGTCTACATTTACGGACAATCTACAACAGGAACACAGCTATAGATGTAGATATGGATAACATTCATAGTTAACGAAAACTTACAGCCAGAAAGACTAAAAGCGATGACACGCTGACTTTAAACGGGAGAGAAGTTCTCAAGTTTTCACAATTATCACAATCGTCTTGACAAACTTGTAAGTAAGTAAGTAAGCTTATACTTTTCTGATAAGAAGTTAATCGGAAAGATATCAAACTACGGACTTATTCTATCCTCATAAGACTTTAATACATTGTTCAAATTTTCTAAACTGACGTTTCTTGTTGTCTTTCAATCCGATCAGAGAGCTGCCGATGAGAAGCTGAACTTTTCACAGGACGTCGACATTGATGGATTTGTTAACTACGTTCTTGAATGCTAATGATTCTCAGGCAAAAGATTTCAGACAAAGGCATATTTATCGATAAACAGAGCCAGAGGTAATCGCTCTGATGCTACATCCAGTACATGTACAACTACAACAACTGAACAAGTCAAAGCCGGCAGCCGAGCGACAACGCCAACTGGATAATTTGCAGTTTTGTATGATTTTGGCCATATTACAGGTACAGATTTTGCTAATGCTAGGTGTATAAAATTCGGTATTAAATTGGACTATTGTTGTTGTTTATCTATTGGCTTCTACTAGATTTGTAGTTGATTGCTGGAGCCGGTTTGATTAAGCTTACGGCAGTGACTGCCATGACTTGTACTTCGTGATTTCTTTCTCAAACTTAGGTGAAAGTTTTGTAAATAAATAAATTATTATCTCGCTGAGAAATTTCAATAATTATCAGTGCATCGATCTGGAGTATCATTCATTCAGAAGAGTATTAATTTAAGATTGCAAGGTATACGTTTTACGATTGTTTTGTTTTCAATGTTGTTGTTTTGCGAAAAGCCAACAACATCAAAAGTGCGGGCTTCCTGTTTTTTTCATTGAATTCAGCTTTTCAAATGTCTTGATTTTAATCTCATTTGCAAAACAAAAATTCATTATTTCTTTCTGTAACTGTTTTTGTTTGTTCCTTTTGTAAGCAATCTCAATGTTTATTTGTTCTCTTGGTGAGAAACAGAGACGAAAATCGAACTTAAATACAAAATTCAGCGCGGGATCCCTATATATCGATGAATTCAGCTTTTCAAAGTGTTGAATTCCACGCTGAATTCCCTCTCATCCGGTTTGCTTCTCAGCCAATCAGCGCGCGAGTTTCATATGAGCTATGGGATTCTACTGAAAATTACTTCTCTTACCTTAATACTTTAAAACCCAACCAAAGTAACGAGGCGAGTGGTGTAGCAGTGTTGACTCAACAACGATCAACAGCAGCACTGATGGTTTGTTTCGTTCCATTGAAAGACCGAAGGGACAGCTGTAGCCTTTAACATTCGTCTATGTGTAAGAGTTATTTTAAAATCAGATTGTAAGAAATGTCCCGAGCAGACGGTTGTGTGCTTTCCAGTCTGTGATAGTAAATACAAACAAATTCAAGAGTATTAAAGTAGGTTTCTCGTCCGGGTACATCATGCACAATGAATAAACGTATCAATAAACTATATTTTTACCTTGAAATGTCTTCCAGGATCTCGGCGAATCTTAACTATCCATTCATCCCGCCTTTTTGGGCATTTGGGGAATGAATGGAAGGATATTTCTGGATGACACCTCGAATCGTTCGTGCACAACGGCACGCAACAGTGGAAGGCCGCCATCTTGGAAATGAATTATGCGTGGCCAACCTCGTTTCCAATCCAAGATGGCCGCCGCGTGAGAAGAGAGAATTGGCTGTATTGTCAGTGCCAGGATGGCCATTGGCTGTATTGACAGAGCCAGAATGGTCATTGGCTGTATTGTCAGTGCCAGGATGGTCATTGGCTGTATTGTCAGTGCCAGGATGGTCATTGGCTGTATTGTCAGTGCCAGGGTGGTCATTGGGGACTGTATTGACAGTGCCAGATGGTCATTGGCTGTATTGACAGAGCCAGGGTGGTCATTGGCTGTATTGTCAGTGCCAGGGTGGTCATTGGCTGTATTGTCAGTGCCAGGGTGGTCATTGGCTGTATTGTCAGTGCCAGGATGGTCATTGCCTGTATTGTCAGTGCCAGGATGGTCATTGGCTGTATTGTCAGTGCCAGGGTGGTCATTGGCTGTACTGTCAGTGCCAGGGTGGTCATTGGCTGTACTGTCAGTGCCAGGGTGGTCATTGGCTGTATTGACAGAGCCAGGATGGTCATTGGCTGTATTGACAGAGCCAGGGTGGTCATTGGCTGTATTGTCAGTGCCAGGATGGTCATTGGCTGTATTGTCAGTGCCAGGATGGTCATTGGCTGTATTGTCAGTGCCAGGGTGGTCATTGGCTGTATTGTCAGTGCCAGGGTGGTCATTGGCTGTATTGTCAGTGCCAGGATGGTCATTGGCTGTATTGACAGAGCCAGGGTGGTCATTGGCTGTATTGTCAGTGCCAGGGTGGTCATTGGCTGTATTGTCAGTGCCAGGATGGTCATTGGCTGTATTGTCAGTGCCAGGATGGTCATTGGCTGTATTGTCAGTGCCAGGGTGGTCATTGGCTGTATTGTCAGTGCCAGGATGGTCATTGGCTGTATTGACAGAGCCAGGATGGTCATTGGCTGTATTGTCAGTGCCAGATGGTCATTGGCTGTATTGACAGAGCCAGGGTGGTCATTGGCTGTATTGTCAGTGCCAGGGTGGTCATTGGCTGTATTGTCAGTGCCAGGGTGGTCATTGGCTGTATTGTCAGTGCCAGGATGGTCATTGGCTGTATTCTCAGTGCCAGGATGGTCATTGGCTGTATTGTCAGTGCCAGGGTGGTCATTGGCTGTACTGTCAGTGCCAGGGTGGTCATTGGCTGTACTGTCAGTGCCAGGGTGGTCATTGGCTGTATTGACAGAGCCAGGATGGTCATTGGCTGTATTGACAGAGCCAGGGTGGTCATTGGCTGTATTGTCAGTGCCAGGATGGTCATTGGCTGTATTGTCAGTGCCAGGATGGTCATTGGCTGTATTGACAGAGCCAGGGTGGTCATTGGCTGTATTGTCAGTGCCAGGATGGTCATTGGCTGTATTGTCAGTGCCAGGGTGGTCATTGGCTGTATTGTCAGTGCCAGGGTGGTCATTGGCTGTATTGTCAGTGCCAGGGTGGTCATTGGCTGTATTGTCAGTGCCAGGATGGTCATTGGCTGTATTGTCAGTGCCAGGGTGGTCATTGGCTGTATTGACAGAGCCAGGGTGGTCATTGGCTGTATTGTCAGAGCCAGGGTGGTCATTGGCTGTATTGTCAGTGCCAGGATGGTCATTGGCTGTATTGTCAGTGCCAGGATGGTCATTGGCTGTATTGACAGAGCCAGGGTGGTCATTGGCTGTATTGTCAGTGCCAGGATGGTCATTGGCTGTATTGTCAGTGCCAGGGTGGTCATTGGCTGTATTGTCAGTGCCAGGGTGGTCATTGGCTGTATTGTCAGTGCCAGGGTGGTCATTGGCTGTATTGTCAGTGCCAGGATGGTCATTGGCTGTATTGTCAGTGCCAGGGTGGTCATTGGCTGTATTGACAGAGCCAGGGTGGTCATTGGCTGTATTGTCAGTGCCAGGATGGTCATTGGCTGTATTGTCAGTGCCAGGATGGTCATTGGCTATATTGACAGAGCCAGGGTGGTCATTGGCTGTATTGTCAGTGCCAGGATGGTCATTGGCTGTATTGACAGAGCCAGGGTGGTCATTGGCTGTATTGTCAGTGCCAGGATGGTCATTGGCTGTATTGACAGAGCCAGGGTGGTCATTGGCTGTATTCCCAGGTGGAAATCTTATTAAGATCTTATTAAGATTCTTAACAAGATCTTATTAAGATTCTTAACAAGATCTTAATAAGATTCTTATTAAGATCTTAAACCTCATTTTATAAGAATCTTGTAAGATCTTACAAGATTCTTAACAAGATCTTACAAGATTCTTATAAGATCTTATAAGATTCTTATAAGATCTTATAAGATTCTTATAAGATCTTATAAGATTCTTATATGATCTTATAAGATTCTTATAAGATCTTGTTCTAATCTTATAAGATCTTGTTCTAATCTTATAAGATCTTGTTCTAATCTTATAAGATCTTATAAGAATCTTGTAAGATCTTGTTAAGAATCTTGTAAGATCTTACAAGATTCTTATAAGATCTTATGGTAATCTTATAAGATCTTGTTCTAATCTTATAAGATCTTGTTCTAATCTTATAAGATCTTATTGTAATCTTATAAGATCTTATTGTAATCTTATAATATCTTATTGTAATCTTATAAGATCTTATTGTAATCTTATAAGATCATGTATAAGATCTTGTTCTAATCTTATAAGATCTTGCAAGATCTTATAACATTCTTAACAAGATCTTCTACACACTTGTATTAATATCTTATTAAAATTGTGCAAGATCTTATGAAAATCTCTATAAATATTGAATTGCAAATGGACATTTCATTATTTTAAAATGAATAAGATGTTTATTTGATAAAACTTCAAGTAAATATGTACAATGTTAAATTCATGTTGACATCAGTTAAGCTTTCTTTGTTTATATAAGCAATTTCGTCCTTAATTGTTACAACTGCCAGGTTGATTGCTACATGTATTTCTTGATAAGTATAAAAAACTGCCATTAAATAATGATAGTAGCTAGTAATAAAATAACATTAAAAATATTCTGAGGTTCTATACATTTTGTAAAACCTATAAGGCGGCTCAAAGTAGTTTTTTACTGATCACACTTCTACTTTTCATTTGGCGAATTGATAGACTTAGCCTAGACCGATCAAAATGACTTTTGCACCAGTTATCGGGCAAAGATGGAAATTTATAATTATGTCCATTCTGGCTTGATCGAGATTTCCTTGGCAAAGATTGTTGAAGTCAGTTTTTCTAAAATATCTCAAAGATTTCAACGAGCTCTAGACAAGTGACTGCATACCGTCATGATAAAGTACATGCTAAGGCAAAGTAGCTCAGACTGAATTCAAACTGTTTGATCAGAACGATTTTGAATAATTCGCATAAAGAATGTTTATGCGAATAATTATTCAAAATGGCTCTGATCAAAAAGATTGATTCTGTCTCAGCTACTTTGCCTTAGTATGTAGTTTATCATGCATATAGTCGCTTGTCTAGAGCTCATTGAAATCTTGAGATATTTTAGAAAAACAGACTTCAACAATGTTTATCTTTGTTTATCGTTGCCAAGGAAACCTCGATCGAGCTGAAATTGACATGATTCTAAATTTTCATCTTTGCCCGATAACTGGTGCAAAAGTCGTTTTGATCGGTCTAGGATAAGTCTATCAATTCGCCGAATGAAAAGTATAAGACAGTGTGGTCAGTAAAAAAAAATGCTTTGAGCCACCTTAATATGTCCTTTCGCACACTTTATTATACAACTCAGAAGAAACTGGTTGGCATTCTTCAATACCTCTTCCTTCAGAAGAACGAAACCAGTTTCTGCTAAGTTGGTTGAAAACTGTGTAAAAGGATATATTCAGGTTTTACAGTGAGGACAGTCGCTAACCATTACCACTTGAGCAATACATTACACCTGAAAACAATCACATTCCAACAAAAGTTGTCTGGGCCAATCAGCGCTATGCATGTAATACATGATATGTAATGCAGACTGACCCATACGACTTTAGTTGGAATGCGATTGGTTTTGGGTGTAACCCGATTGGTCAGTTTTGCTCAAGTGGGAATGGTTAGTGTGTCCTCATTGCAATAGAATCCCAGAATAACATCACCAGAAACTCTAATCTTGCTCGGCTTCATTATTCAACATCTCCAACTTAATTTTCCTCTTTGTATCAAGGCATTTTTGGTTTAGGCTTTGCCTTATCACTGGCCATTTCTTGTTCAGAACAGTTTCCCCAAACTTCAGTGCAATAGCTTCTAGAATGGATAAAATATGAAAGAATTACAACCATTATCGTCAAAGTGCGACCCAGAAAACTATAACGCTTTCAGACAAACTCCAGTCTAGAAAGCCGTCAATCAAATTAGCTTTGCTATGATTGGTTAAAGTCTGGACATGTCCATGTTGTTTGATTGACGTCCAGCTATTTTCAAACCTGAGTTCTAGATGTTTTGAAGGTCGCACTTCAATGATAACGGTTATAAATATAATGTTGACAGAAAGACAAACAAAATTAACTAATTGGCTTCTATAATATCTAAACCTGTAATATTTAGCAATGATATTATTATATTTTTGTCAAATTCCTGGAATCATGTTAACAAGACTAAATAAGTTACCATAACCAAGTTTCAGCAAAATCTAAATTTAGCCCTAGAATTCTCTTGCAATTTTCCTTACCAAACTTAGTCTTACTGCTCCACTGATTGTGCTGAAACTTGGTTAGGGTATGGCCATTAAGTCAATTAACATTAAAGGGGCAGTGTCAAGCCATATGACCGCGTAAGCCTGGGTACGAAGAAGCGAGAAATAATAAAAGTCCACCGTGGACTTTTATTATTTTCGATGTTTTGAATCCGTTTCCATCGACCTTAATCATGTTTGTTCAAGCGTCTAATGGATCACTAGTAATAATTCAAAGCATGTTCTTCATTTTCAACAATTCCTAGTGGAGATTATTTCATCTTAGAACTGACTTTGAAGCCGTTGAAAATAGTGTCGAACAGCCGTTGAGAGGCAGGTCGCCATCATCCTCGAGTGAAGAAAACCGAATTGTAAACCGGCAATTCTGGTCGATTGCGAAGGAATCTTGATCATCAATCGTAGGTGCAGTACTGTTCATGACTTTTGAAGAGAAAAACTCACGTAGAACTACTTGTAAACTGGTGAGCTTCCCACCATCTACTTATGTGTTGGGCTTCCTGTGTTTTATTTGATCGGCCGTTGGAAAAATGATATCGCCGTGAATTCACTTCTTGAATTCAGTCCTTTTGATACATTGAAGTTCTAAAATTGCTTTCTAAATAAAGATTAGTATCTACATGAGTTCTGTAGGTCATTTATTTAGCGATTAGAACGGTTTTAGGGGGGTTTTGTAACTCGCTACCGGGCAAGGTAGGCTTCTCAACCGAGTGTTATTGTTTTGATTTTAATGCGCATGCGTGAGGCTTGACACTGCCCCTTTAAGCTCTTTCCAGAAATTTAACAGATATACTCCAAAGTCATATCTCTTGGTGCACGCGCGGGACTGGTGTTCATTAACACTAAAACGAGGCGCGTGGTCCCAGCTGGTCGAGCGAAATCTAAAATGGTACATGTACATATCCAGCCATACTGTACAGCATTTTCCACAACTGTAGTTGGTACTAGTAGTAATATTATTAAGAACACCTGGAACTTACTTTTTAATAACTCCACCCGCTTGGCGTCAAGCTCTGCCTTGCCATTTGCCCTGGCCCGCTGATTGGGATCTATAATCCCCTCCGCCATCTCGTTGGTGTTGAAGATGTGGGAGAACACCCGGAGGGCATATTTCTTTATATTACCCCCAGATGATATGGTTAAGATATTGGTGCCATTGTACATCTAGCAGTAATAAATGAGAGAAAATTAGTTATCAAAGGTTGCATTACACCAAGGTCAAAACATGACAAATGTACAATAACTAGAACTGTGCATTGCACACTTGACTACATTTTCCTTGGCCATTACATGTACATTTACAATGTATTCATTCCCTGGGATATTGTCCCCGATACACGATCCCCAGTGTAAAACCACCTTAAATGGGAATAAAAATGGAACACGACTTACCAGTGAAGGTGTATTGCTAGCAGCTGCATCCTCACAGCCTTCAGCAGCCTGAAGATTTGACTGATCTGCTTTCCCTACTTTAATCTTAAAGAAAACAGAAGTGAAAGGTTACATATGCTTTAATCTCCAAATGAAGTATTATCAATATTTATCATTATTATTATTATCATCACCATTGTCATCACCATCATTACATGTAAATTACCATCAGGCAATTAAATTGATCAAGAAATTACACACATGTACATATGTACCTTTTTTGTCGGTGGTGGTGTTTCAACAAATGTTTCGGTCTCTCTGTTTGCTGTGGGCATGGTGGTCATTTTTAACTCAATATTTGTCACCCTTGACAAAATTTGGTCAAGGGTTTTGAAAATCCGTTGCCATGGATTACTTGGAGGTTCTTTCCATGATGGGCCACTCTTAAATTAAAATATATTCAAATTATAAATTAATCAATCAGAGGTAGAAAACACAGATTTTCTCAATGATATCACCACTGGTAGCGGTGTTGATATGGATTTTATGATGTTGCTATCAGCCAGTATATGGCACTGATTGTTATATGATAAAATAAATATATTACATATGACTTAACTTAAGTACTTACATGTACATAATCCTCATCATGACCATCTTGATAATCATCGTCACTGAAACTACATGTATTTTTATCTTTGTTCTGAATAGGAGGACAAGCATGGGGAACCCCAATTGTTCAGACAAATATCGGTCATATGAATCGAAATATACATTGTATGATCAAAATATAGATAATTTGTAGTGATAAAAATTATGCTGGCTGAATGTTTGATATTTAATTTGCATTGAAACTTGCGCACATGAAACCATGGAGGCTGCCATATTAATTTTTGATGATGTCAATCAGTTGCTCGACTCGTATGAGTGAGACACTACGGCATTGATTCAGTGCAAAAGTGGCAGTACCGTACTTCGAATTCCTATGTTTTTCTTCAGTGCAATGACAGTAACCATACCATGAGTCAGTTAGTGCTGTACATGTATGTGTCTCACTCATATAAAATCGCGACTATAAAGTTTTGAAGGGCTCCCTGAAAGAACAACGTACATTTAAGTTATCTCTGTTCAAAGTCCAAATTCTTCTCTTCATTCTTTAGCTTTGAATTTCAAAGAGAATTTGGGCTTTGATCACAAGTCACTTTAACACCGTTCTTGCACAGACCATTTCAATAAATTGTTTTTGGAATTATTTTTTTGTCAATATTAACTAATCTATATGTACGTCCAACATGACAATGCTTTATTGAATACAAACAACTCCTTGACAGGAAGCACCTAGTTGAGCAACCATGACACGTCAAGATGGTGGCCAACGTCAAGATGGTTTCAGAGGCTCAAAAAATCCAAAAGTCAGTCAATTTAATTTTTATCACTTAATTTATAAATATTTTGTTATATTTCGATTCATTTGACCGATATTTGTCTGAACAATTGGGGTTCCCTTTAATACAAAATATATTTTTTAATAATAATTTAATATTTATATAGTGCAATGAATTATTGGTCCATAATACGATCAGCCTCCAAACACATGCAATTTCACAAGTACGGTAATACAAAATGTATATCTTACCATGTCCATGGCTTTGGAAAGTTGCTTCACCTTCTTTACCTCCTCATCCAGGACTTTAACTGAGAGAATTGAAGAAAATAATATTGGAGAAACCGAAACAAACATAAAATAATGATATTTATGAATACGAGCGAATATTTCACGAAAAAAATTATATTATTTGGTATACAACGAGCCTTTAGGCGAGTTGTATACTGAAATAATATAATTCTTGAGTGAAATTTTCGCCCGTATTCAATAGAAAACCATGGAATAACCATATTATCCTATACATATTACATCAACAATTAAAACTGTCAAGTCGTTTCTACTTAGCTTTTCGAGTTTCGTTGCACGGTTCCCGAGAAAGAAATGCTATAAATTTCAAATTCGTCGTGTCAACTGTTGTTTTCTAACGCTTCTTCTGAGAGTGAAGGAAGATTTGAAGTATTTCAGTCTCGAACTTCTGAAGCCATGTTTATAACGCTTTGAATCGTTGAATGAGGATTTCGAAATTAAAAACAATTTTTATGCAAAGATTGGTAAATGTAGCAAAGTGGAAGAAAAAAAGCCGGAAAAATTTACAACATTTTGATTGGCTAATACAATCTATGAAATACCGCTCTGTATTTCATAGAAATGGTGAGCTCTGATTGGCTGAGATGTTAATATGTATAGGATAATTAAAGTTATTACAGTGAATAGAAAGGTTAATAAATACCTATTGGATGTTTCGGTTTCCTACATGTAGCTTGCTTCTTGGGTCCTGGTGGTTTCATCATTGTGTCGTCATCAGGATCATCATGCTGTTTTTCTGAAGGGGGGATTTATAACTTACAATTAAAGCTCTTACAAAATGAATGTAATGTTATAAATGGATCGGAGGAGACATTTATGAATGACTAACCTGGCTGATCTTGGCCTGCAGATTTAGACCGGCCTTCTAACGCTTCTACCCTCCTTGTGCAATCTTCTTGACTTCCTTTAGAAAGTAAGCTTACATGATCATCAAGCATATAATTAGTAATATGTTAATACGTAAATATACCGATATTAATCCTAGGTTGGTAAGCTTACTATAACCAACTCCTGCATATTGTGTCGAAATTTTTGCCAACTCAAGAAAGGTAATTTCTTGTATCACTATCTCAAACACTAATTACACAATTATTAAACAAACAGACAATAAATAATATACCAACCAATGAACATAACGGTCGCATTATATTTCTTTGGGCCATCTTTCACCGTTACGAGGCCCATCACCTCTATCTTGCCATCCAGATTGGCCGGTCCAGCATGCACATTCTTCATTTCCACTACACTGTATTTGAGTTCGGTAACGAAAAATACGATGCAGTAGTCTTCTTCAAATTCTGTGATGAAAATAAAAGACCCAACCGTACTGTCAGTAACTCGTTATAAAATGACTTGTAAAGTTTAGGGTTTACCTTCAGGGTTGATTTCTTTCAAAGCCTTCATCTGCAACCTCTCGCTGTACGTTCGTTTCCCACTCCCAGACATGTCTTTCTTCTGACTACGTTGCACGACTACTACGGTATACCTTGGATTGCGCTCGATTTTATATTAAGTCCGTTCGACAACGTGGCATGATGTAAGAGTGTTGCCAAATCGTCAATCCAGTGGACTTTGTTAGTTTGTAACTGAGATAACTTACCTTATTTCACAATAACATCAACCTGAAAACCTTGAGTTTTTAAAACATGAACGACTGCGATCGATTCGGGATCAATCAAGCAGACATAAAACAAATAGCAAATTTATACTTCCCTGTGGTATTTTTAGCGATCTTGATTTCCGGATTTCAGAAGTAAAGGGACATTCAAATCTCAAATATTACGGCCATGATCTTGCGGTAGCAATATTCATTTTGCAACAAGCACAGATCACAGAACGAACAGACCAAGGTACATAATCAGCTAGCTCAATTATTTCGAAGTAACGGCCGTTCACGTGAACAGTAGTTGGCTGCTCATGCGCAATGCTCAGTACCCCGCGGAGAATCATGGGTAAAATTTGAAATTATTCAGTTGATGTCAAAGCGTCGTGAAGACAGGAGCTCAAGGAGTTATTCCAAGCTCAATTATAGTGACTATGAACGCTCTCGAAGAACAATAAATGAACTCAGATGTATTTTGGTTTTAACTCAGACTGAAACAAGACTTTTTTAGATGTTGAACATCGCTTTTCAGGCTTTTGCTTTTGAGGCTTCGGCTCCACGGGCGAAGCGTTGTGTCGAAATGGATATGTCACTCAAAGTCACGCGCACCCCTTGCTCTTGAACTTACGAAATTTCAATTCTTCAAATCACTGTCCATATTTCATTTCATTTTATCAAGAACTAGCAACCAACTAACAATTACAATAATGTTTCACGTGGAATTAATTTATAAATATTTCTGCGCAAATTGAAGGGGAATTTTCGCGGACCACCATGACCGAAAGGTCATCTAGTTTAACATCTGATGAGGATGGCGTTGAAAGCGATTATTTGGAAGCGGTCGAAACATCTTCAAGTTCATCAGATGATTGTTTGACGTCGAATGCTTACGGACGAAAAAGGACATTTTCCGAGGTTGGCATTCATGAACAATTATTGAGCGGAATCTCTGATGGAGACTCGAGTGATACTAGTGAGATTTATAGCCATGGCCCTCTTATAGAAACACCAAAAAAGAAAGCACCCAGTCGTAGTGCAGACCTCAAAGAAGGAGAATTACAATACCAAGAAGTAGAACAAGAACAAGATGAAACTGCGAATTTCGGGAACCAGAACATGTACATCGGCAGTACTAGTCCTCTTGGTACTCAAAGCGCCGAAGAATCCTGCAGTGCATCTGAGTCATCTCAGTCATCTCAGTCTGAATATGAAGCAAGTGGGACTGAGGACGAAGAAGCGGATGATGATAGTGACGATTCAGAGTCTCTCGAAAGTTCACTTAAACTCTATCCTGGATCTGCGATTACCAGCGCAAATTTTGACACATTATTGTTAGCCATCTTCCAGAAACATCACATGCCTGACGCTGCAAAGGACGACTTGTTAAAATTATTTCAACTCGCATTGCCAGAGGAAAATAATGCCGCCGCGTCATCCTACAGATTTAACAAGAGAAACAAGGAGTGTCTAATCGATTATACCCATGTACAAGTTTGCCCAAGTTGCCATGAAAAGATTGAAAGGGAAGTGTGCCAAAATAGCGACTGTGATGACGACGGGGAAAAAGTCGATCCTGTCAAGTTCTTCGTTCTACCATTGAAACCACAAATTCAAAGACTGATTCAAGGTAAGAATTTTATTCAATTAAGTGTATGGGATGTATTTGTACTTAATTTCGCAATTTTGGCAAGGACGCGAGAATTTACTTTCGCAATTTCATGAAAAAGAGGATTAAATTTCGCGAAAATGTACAAACTTTCGCGAAAATGTGAACATTTTATTCTCCTAAAGCTTTACATATTTTGATCAGTGACTCAGTACTAAAGACATTTTAAAACAACAAGAAAGTGATTCAATTGTTTGAATATGAAAATTTCTTGAACATGAGGGTATTGAATTCCACACGTAAATTTCATGGGGATTTTTTTTTTCACGATTTGTTTCAATTCGCGAAAACTAGGCCATCCAAATTCTCAATGCGAACGAAATATCTTAACCTGAAATATTTATTTAAAATGGATACTGTGCAATAAATTTTGCAAACAACGTAAACTTCACTGAAAAATGTGGCATCCACATGCAGCAAGCGACGCTGCATGGGGGGGTGGGGTACTCCCTCTATAAGCAATACGGCCGTATGTGCCGCCATACAGGGTATGGTTTTCAAGCCAGTGTCAGATCTGGGATAGTGTATCAATTTGTGCCATCGTAGCGGCGAAATATTAAATCTACATGTAAGCCTAATTGGGCATAAATGTTCAATTTTAAGTCTGGAATTCAGTTAAGGTATCAGTTTACCCCAAACGACCATCAAACACGCTATCGCACGTACTCGTTACGCTAAAACCTCTATAAAGTATACATTTTCTGAAGGATGAATAAATGCAGAATTCAATAAAACAATTAAGCTTTAGAACAAAAACAGTATATTTGAAATAGGTAAAAAAGTTCAGATTTTCACATCACTATAATCGCCGAGGTCCCATACAGCCGCAATTTATCTGAAATCCTCGACTAATACCTTTATAAGCTCATGAGATATAGCAAGTAGCTTACAATACCTGATGACATATGAATGGCATTCATAAGTAGATCGCTTTACAGTACGTAGCGTTCGTAACACAACAAGGCAGGGAAAAAAAGTTACTGTTGGCGGAAAATGCGAGCACTTTGACCGTGTGTGGTTTAGCATCGTTATTATAGGATGTTTTGAATGAGCAGTTACGATTTTTGAATACTTTCTTCGCATCTGAATCTTTGTGGAAAGTCTGTTGCGTGAGTGCTGTTGACAGCTTGCTTGTCAACATCTTTTTGCATCAAATGAAATCCAAAATTCGTTTTTTGATTCTAACTTTTTCGGAAAAAAATATTTTTAGATTCTGTTTTTTGGAGATGGTAGATAATATTCAATTTGATATGATTATCAAAAAAAATCAAGACCGGTGGTTTGAAAGGTTTTTTGGGTACCCTGATACCTTAAGAGATGAGGGAGGGAGGGAGGGGTGGTAGGAGAGGAAGGGAGGAGGCATATGGAGGATATACATGGTGGGGAAAAAAGCACCCAAAATCGGCCAGCATCATTAAACTTCTACAGTTTTAATCCAATCAAAATGAAACTTGTCAACATGACAGCACATGTCAAGACAACAAATTTGTTCTTTTTTGTTTTGGGATTTTTATGATTTTTGGCGGGAAAATGACGTTATGAACATGCAAACAAATTTTGAAATTAAAAATACACAAATTTAATCATTGCATTAGAAAGAACATGTAAAATTAGAGATATAGCTGAAAAATAACTTAGATATCAATTTATTCAATCCAAATATATTAATTTTTGAAATTTGAAAATCCGCCATTTTGTTTCTAAAAATAGCACAAAATGGCGGAAATTTCAAATTCATAACAAAATAATATATTTGGATTGAATAATGATATCTGAGATATTTTTTCAGCTATATCTCTAATTTTACATGTTCTTTCTAATGCAATGATTAAATTTGTGTATTTTTGAATTTCAGAATTTGTTGCCCTGTTCATAACGTCATTTTCCCGCCAAAAACATAAAAATCAAACAACAAAAAAGATATAATGTGTTGTCTTGACATATGCTGTCACGTTGCCAAGTTTAATTTTGATTGAATTAAAACTGAAGAAGTTTAATGAAGATGGTCGATTTTGGGTGCTTTTTGCCCACCAGGAATTTCTAGGCCATTCCGCTTGAACTTGAGAGAGTTTCTTTAAACCACAGTAAAAGCGGAATGACCTAGAAATTCCTACAGAGGTAAAGGACAACACAAGGAACAAGTACGAGGCGTATAAAGGAAAATGATTTATTTATTTATTTATTAAAGTACACCAGAACAAGAAAGCCCATACATTTAGTGTATTTACGCCACTGATACTGAGCTTGGGCTACCTGTGGTTTTACCAGTTATCTAATTAAGCATGGCCCTTGTTACCAACAAGGGTGGGGTTATTAGTGCTTGAAAGTGTGAAATGTGTGTTAGTATAGGGGGAGGGGGGAGGGAGGAGATATGAAAAAATAGTTTTTTATAATGCATGAAATGGAAGGGGCACCTCATCAAAGCAAGGGAGGCAAAACCAAGTGCGCAATCTAATCATTATTTTATGGTTTGGAGGGTTGAATTTTGTGTTGGAAGCTGTCATCTTGTTGTTGTTTTTATTTTGTTGTTGTTGTTTGCCATACTTATTTTCTGTTATGATATTTAGAGTACTGGCAAAAGATGGAAAATTACAGAATTGAAATGTCTCAAACAACTGGCTACTTGAGAGATATACAAGATGGTAGAGTTTACAAGAAATTCAGTGAGGAGAACCTTCATGCAAGAGGAAGGAGAATATTTTCAATTGTAGCAAGCAGTGATGGTGCTCCTATGATAAAATCAAGAAAATACAGCATTTGGCCATTAATGTGCTTTCTTGTAGAGCTACCACCCGAAGAAAGATAAACCAAATGTACAATTATTCTTAAAGAATTTTGTCAATGAGCTGTCTGACTTGAGTACTGGCTGTGACTTTCAGGATGACACTGGGCAGCCAATTCCCTCCATATGTCGCATCCAGTCAGTTGTACCAGATTTACCTGCTAAAGCAATGCTCTTTAATGTTAAACAGTACAATGGCTTGTTTGGGTGCAGTACATGTAAACATCCAGGTACATATGTAAATGAGCTGAGAACTAGGGTGTATGATTATACTTCACATGTGTCAATGAGGACAGCTGAAGAAAGCAGGAGGTTTGCACACCTAGCTGAAATGACAGGTTCGACAGTATTTGGTATAAAGGGAAAGAATGTGTTTGGTGAACTTGTTTTAATTCCAGATAATCTACCGCTAGACTGGATGCATTGTGTCTGTGAAGGAATTATTAAGAGACAGTTATTCTCTAGATGGTTGGATCCAAGGTATAATGGAGAAGAATACAGCTTGGTGGGATTTACAGAAGAGTTTGATGAAATGTTTATGACCATTAGAGTTCCCCATGACTTTACTAGAAAGCCACGTAGTATTGCTGACAGAAAGCATTGGAAAGCATCTGAATTTCGTTTATTTGTTCTTTTTGCCGAACTTCCCTGCCTCCAGCATGCTGTTCTTTTGGATGCATTCTCACTGGAGCACTTCTATCATTTTGCTCTTCTTGTAACTGCAATGCGTTATCTGCATTCTGTCCCTGTATCTCCTGAATCTGTTGAGGCAGCTAAAGTGTTGTTGGATAATTTTGTGAGGCTTCTGCCAATTCTTTATGGCAGAAAAGAGTGCACCTACAATAGCCATGCTCTGCTTCACTTTCCGTCACAAGTTCTGGACAATGGTTCTCTATCCTTCACGTCTGCTTTTGTGTTTGAGTCCTTCATAGCTCACCTAAAGAACTTATTCACTGGAACAAGAGGAATTCCAAAACAGATGGTAGAGAAGCTCGGGATAAGTCAAGCTTATAGGAAACTTGTCTTAAATAGCTGCAAGGACAACTCTGGAGCTAAAAAGTTTGCAGAACATATCCTAAATGAGAACCAAAACACCAGAAAGACTGAAGGAGGGATGGTTTTGCATGAATCAATGCATTATAAGATGTTAAGTGCATATGATGATGTTCTTAATGCAAAATTTGGCAATGATCCGAATTCAGAATATCATATATCTTTCCGACTGACCAAAGACAAGGTAACATTTCACAGTACTATGTACCCAAGAAAGGCCAAGTCATGCAGCTATATTGTTCAGTATCGTTTGAATCAAATAGGATTAGCATACGGGGAAGTAGTATGTTATATTCTTCACAATAACATAGCCTATGCATTGATTCTGAAATACAACCAGACAGGCATGAGTGTTTGTGAAGACCTTGGTAATGCTCAAGATTTAGCCCTAAAAGAAATTGTAAACAACAATTTGATAGGACAGCATTTTATTGAAGTTAAAGTCAATACTGACAGTCATTTGGTAGTCCAATGTGACACAATTGTAAATAGATGTTTATATATTCCAAACAAGGATGACAAGGGTTATTTAACATGGTTAGATACACCTTATGAGCATGATTAATTGATATCAGTTTTAAATATACTTTGGTTTAATTGAAAACTTTGGTACAATATATTACCTTTTTCTCCCAAAACACTGCAATAAACATTGATATCTCAGGTAATTAATGCAGATACTTTTTTAACATAAATTGGCAAAAATGAAATGTATATACCTGCCGGTAGTGAATTCCACAGATCGAGTTTCCTGATTCAGTTGTATTAGTGCTTATATAAATAAAGTACTTTGAATTTATTAAATATCAATATTAAAAATATAACTGTACTGTTAATTTTATCTGTCATAAATATTTCACTCAGCAAATACAGTATCTTTAGTTTTTTGGGGGGCTTTAAGTTCAATGAGAAATCCAGAAATAAATTGTCTGAACCAGTTCTCAGAACTCAGTTGACGCATGGACCGACGCAGTCACCATGCAGCTGTCAGTTCTGCCAATTGGAATTTTAATTTAATTTTAATTTTAAAATGCCCTAATATTCATTTATAGTAGTACTAAGTGATTTCAAGATCTTAATAAGAAAACTGTGTAAGATCTTAATAATTAATAAGATTCTTAGTAAGAATTTCATAAGAACTTATTAAGATATTGATATGTAAGATTGATTAAGATCTTATTAAGATATTGATATGTAAGATTGATTAAGATCTTATTAAGACAAATACATGTATAAGATCTTAGTAAGAATTATGTAAGATAGCATCTATAAGATTCTTATTAAGATCTTAATGTAAGATCTTATATGATTTGTTGAATCTATATAAGATCTTGTTAAGATCTTAATGTCTTAAGATTCCTTTAAGGTATTTTATAAGATCTTGTTAAGATGAGGAAAATCTTAACAAGATCTTGTTAAGATCTTAATGTCTTAAGATTCCTTTAAGGTATTTTATAAGATCTTGTTAAGATGGAAAAATCTTAACAAGATCTTATTAAGATCTTAACCCAACAAAACATCTTAGATCAATCTTATAAGATCTTGTAAGATCTTATAAGATCTTATAAGATCTTATAAGATCTTAACAAGATTTCTACCTGGGTTGTCAGTGCCAGGATGGTCATTGGCTGTATTGTCAGTGCCAGGGTGGTCATTGGCTGTATTGTCAGTGCCAGGGTGGTCATTGGCTGTATTGTCAGTGCCAGGGTGGTCATTGGCTGTATTGTCAGTGCGAGGGTGGTCATTGGCTGTATTGACAGAGCCAGGGTGGTCATTGGCTGTATTGGCACTAGGATGGTCATTGGCTGTATTGTCAGTGCCAGGATGGTCATTGGCTGTATTGTCAGTGCCAGGGTGGTCATTGGCTGTATTGACAGAGCCAGGATGGCCATTGGCTGTATTGTCAGTGCCAGGATGGTCATTGGCTGTATTGTCAGTGCCAGGATGGTCATTGGCTGTATTGTCAGTGCCAGGATGGTCATTGGCTGTATTGCCAGTGTCAGGATGGTCATTGGCTGTATTGTCAGTGTCAGGATGGTCATTGGCTGTATTGACAGAGCCAGGATGGCCACTCGTTGGTAAATATGTACCCTGATGGTGACGTCATGGGTCAAAGTCCAAATGACCACTCCTCCCCAAAAGGCGCTCTATTGGGTGTATACTACTGACATATTCCGCGTTCCTAATGTACCGTAAAGTTCCGAAAGTAGCGACCCTCCGATAGTACAGCTTTTAATAATCGCTAATCACAAAAACAATGTACATTTTGTACATTTATTATAATACAAAGTGAGCTACTTTTTGTCACAGTTGTAATTAATGTAATACACACAAATAAATCCTGTTTTATCAACAATTGTTGATACTAATTTGCATCTTTTATTTAGAACTAGACGCTCCACATAGCGCGCACTCGATGGGCTGAAACAAGTTACCGTAAAATGTTGTAAACTGACATAGAAGAACCGTGAGTTACATGGTGTGTTTTTACGAATACGATCATAGACGAAGGCTTTCATCTTTCTGATAGACGTTTCAGCGTTCCGTACTGGTAATCTACTGGGGTCACGACCCCGTTCACAATCACGTCTAGCACAACAACAAGACTACCGAGTTACAGAGCTGTATAATAAATAAACTTGGTATACAATGAGATCTGTATATTCTGTTACGTGGATCTACCGCGAATGTCGCCGTGTGCGTTTGTAAATGGAGTGAGCGTATTAGACTTGGCAGTATTCATGGCTTTACAACGGCAAGCTTACACAATATTTCCTCGACAAGACTCAAAGCATGTGCTCGACCGAAGACCAATCGAGCGTGCAAGGACATGCGTATACGTAAGCATATTTAAATTCGCTCTAATTCGCACTACATTCGCTCATTCGCACTACATTCAGCTTGTTCGTCACGTCGTCGGAGTCATTCAGCCTTCCAGCGGTGTTGCGAACAAACGACAGCTTTGTAACCTTTCCTTACGACGACGACGAAGAAAAGAGCCCATTTTATAACTCGATCGGGCTACGCCCATCGAGTAAATAGAGCGTGTAACAGTGCAAAAGATAACGATTTTAGCACCCCAAAAGTAGCGACCCCCTGAAAGTAGTGTACCCCCCCCCCCCCCCCCCCCCCCCCGAAAGTAGCGAGCCCCCAAAGGCTGCTAATTCCGAAAGTAACGAGGGTCGATACTTTCGGAACTTTACGGTGAATGGGTATAACGGCATAGATTGATTACACTAAAGGATATAGGGGAGCGAACCTAGGGAGTTCCAGGTGGCACAGCTTTAAAATGTGCTTTTCATTGTATGTAAAATATATCATGGTATCAGTGCATGATCTGCTTTTATTTAACCACTGAATGGATTACAGATATGATTGGTTTACTAGACTAATCTTAAACTAAAGTTCATATCCTTGTCTTGCATTGGTTTATTTCTTTTGCCTCTAGTTACGGCCTGAAATCAAGAAAAAATGAATAAGCATATGAAGGTGCATGAAGATCATTAGTGTAGGATGGCCATTAATCCTGCTTTGATAAAACACGTCTTGACTCATTGAGTATCTGGCGTGGATTTGCACGCTACAGTCTACACTCACTCACGTGGGTTATATTCCCAGAGGGGGGTAGTCGCAATAGCCTTGTACTTGACCCCAATATATCGTGCCCGGATGTTGTCACGCCAACAATTAATGTCATGCATATTAATATAACTTAACCGCAAATGCAGTCAGAGAAAAAACATAAAAATCCTATTCGCGAGCAAATATTTCATTTTTCCTTGCAATCATCCATTAAGTTCAAAAGTCTTATATCTGGTTTATATTGAGATCTTCGAGCATGGGTAATTTCAGGTTGAAATTGACTTACCATAAAGAGCTCGGATGCCATTTATGTCATCTTCATGGAGTTTCATGTTCGCGATGTACCCAGTGTAATATGGATACATAATGGCACCTTTTACATCGGTATGGTGGAGACCTAACGCATGTCCAAATTCATGTGTAGCCACCCACAAGAGATTGGTGCCTTTTGAGGTGTTATCCGTAAATTTCTCGTCCTCGTCAAAATGGGCGCGGCCATCTTCTGGGAAGAAGGCGTGGGCTAAGACCTTGCCTGGACCATCGAATGGGTATGCACAGGTGTTCTCACTAGATGTGCCATGGTGTGTCTTTGATCCAAAACTATAAGAGAACAATAGTGATACAGTACTATCAATAGAGACACGGGAGGACTTTGGCAGTGACTAGCTTTTAAAATCTTTCAACATAATTTCCGTTCAATATGGAATATCGTCCGCCATTTTGCGTTAATAATAATAATAATAATTTACTCATTTATATTGCGCAAACTAGCATATGGTCAATATGGATTGTGGTAGAATGTACACGCCACCAATTTTGTTCCTCAGTACTGTTGATCGTGGTAGAGAACCACAACGTGGTTTTTCTACTATTTTCCTACCAAAATACCTTTTTCTACTTGAGAAATTAGAACCAAATTTGTAATTACTGTCACGATGAAATCAAAATCGAATAAGAACCCATTATGGTAGTTAACGTCAACACCCACATTTATTGTTATTTCAACCGTTGTTTTAAAACACACAATAAGTTTAACCGATGCATCAATTAGGCCCGAAACAAACGTTTACCTTCTAATTAACTCACCTTATCTTGATGTCAGCGTGTTCAGCTCTACCAACCTGCCTGAAGGATAACCCAGAAACATCTGCCCAGTACTTGAGTGCATAGTAGAAAACCACATCTTGTTTTCGAGTTGGCAAGTCACGACCGTAGTCAATAAAGTAGTTCAGCTCCTTTTTGGACCATGGTTTAGCTGTCTTGAACCGACGAATCCTAAATCCTCCTTCGTCCATGTCGGGCACTCCACAGCGAGGCTTTTTCATTTGAGCAACAGTTTCAGCGTCGATGCGTCCAGTAACGGGAAGACCAACAAATTTCTGGAAATTCGCGACAGCGGTGTTGACGTCATGGTTGCCTGATCGGGCTTGAGAGATGTATTGATACTGGTTCAAGAATTTCTGTGGAAATGATAGCGACGTTTTCAGTTGAACTATTTCAAGAGTTTTTAGTTGATTGTACTGACACAAATAAAGCAATACTGAAGGAACCAAAAGCATTGCATTGGGCTTCTGTGCATCAAAACCTAAAATAGTTCACACAAAAAAAGGTTTACAAAAGCATTTCGCTTTTTCTTTGAGGATGAGAACGTTCCGCTTTAGTTTTCTTTGGTCGAGCTGAAAACGTTTTCGAGTTTCTTTTTTGTTCATTACCAAAATGACTGAAGATTACACAGTTCAATTTGATTTACGAATGCCCAAGAAAATGTTTTGATCCGAATGAAAGACTTTTCGCAATACAGGATAAACGCCTGTAAATACCAAAACGAGATAATTTCAATAACCAAGCAATTGCTTGTTATTTAAGCGAAATAAAATAAATAAATAAAATAAAAAAAGCGAAATAAAATTTGACCATTTTACCAAGGCATAGGTGTCATCGTCATCTTCAGCAAAGCTGACTACGAACAGAGCACAAAATACCACAGCAATAAAGAGCTTCATGTTTGAGTGTTACCACGTCTCAGGGATCTGATGAAATACCGTTCGTACATCGATTATATATGCAATACCTTTAATACGATAGTAACACACACCTGGACGGCTGCACCATCTTTGTTTGGTATATACAAGCAGTAACAGACATGATACTCACACACAGGCGAATTTCGTTTGCTTATACAAATTATTGCTGTCTCAACCTAAGACCGGCGAAAAAGCGGCAAATTATGTTTTTAACATTTAAAATGTCCAATACCTTGTAAATCCTAGTATAAATTTCGTGTAATTTAATTGTGTTTAATTTCGTGTCAATTTAATGTTAATTGATTGGACATTTAAGTAGCGTTCCGTGTAAGAACGATAGCATGAACGGCATAGGAATGTAAAAGGTGTTAATTTTCCATTCTTCTTTCTTGCAATTTCATTGGTTCATACTCATAAATTCAATAGAAACCCAACCAAGGAATACATTTCCGTTAGATAACTTTTAATCAAACTAACTTTGGTTTGATTTTAAAGAAAATCGTGTGTGAGGAAAGTTCTCAAATTTGTGAATCAAATATCTTCCTTTTATATTGGCTGCATAGTGTTCTCCTTCAGTTTTCACAGTATAAATGGGCAACTGCATAGAGTTCCCTCTATATTGACCTCGTAAATCTAAGACATCATGTTACACATATTCAAGCAAAATCGTGTGTGAGGCAAGCTCAATGCCGCAGTCTATTGTCTTTTGCTATCGTTCTTACTCGGAACGCTACTTAAACAGAATGTACACCGTCCATCCAAGAGCATGCAGGGTTTTTTTAATTCTAAATAAAGAACACAAGTATAGCAATTATCGCGCCATATATCGGAAGCTGATTGGCTAATGACCGAGTCAGAAATACAAGTAAGATCACAGAAGATTGCGATTTATTTTTTTATTCACTAGTTTTTTATACAAAAACAACAAGAACAATTCATGAATGCGCTCTTCCTTTACAATTACGTACAAATACCAATACGTACAAATAGAGCAGATTTCGAATGACTGTGAAAAACTTACGGCACGGACGTGCCGTGCCGTGACCGTGATGATTTAGGATTTCGAATGAATCCGTGCCGTGACCGTGCCGTGCCGTGCGCCGTGGTTTTTCACAGTCATACGAAATCTGCTCTATGCGTCACGGCACGGAACCGTCACGGCACATCCTTTTCACGCACATCACAATCATCCGAGATATTCTCAATTGTAAAGTAACTGTATCACGGAAGTAGTAGTGCCATTCTTATACCGCCTCAAATCCCATAGGGCCGGTTTTTGTTTCTCCGATACCGTTATAGTTCAGTCTTCCAATCAGTTCGTGAGCCATGGTTAATGGGGAGTTTGCAGTTCTTGCGTGACATTTTAAATTTTAATTCAATAAAAACAAAAATATAATATTTGAAAAGAGCACACCAAAGTTAGCAAAATTGAAATTTTGAAGTAATTTCGATGAATGGGGCGAAAGTTATGGGCCACCGAAGTTGGCTTTTTTCTTAAGAAATGAACGGTGGTGGCACCACCGTACGTTTCTTTAGAAAAAAGCCAACTTCAGTCGCCCATAACTTTCGCTCTATTCATCGAAATTACTGGGTTTTTCTTGGTGCTACAGTCTGCATTGTATTCTTGGTTAGGTTTCTTTGTATGCAGGGTATTGTTTTGGTTCAAGTTCATTATTCTCGTTCTTTGTGTTCATTGTCTAACGTCATCTGGTGTTCTGCAACACCAAGAAACCTTCAAATTACTTCAAAATTTCAATATTTGCTAACTTTCAAATATTATATTTTTGTTTTTATTGGATTAAAATTTAAAATGTCACGCAAGAACTGCAAACTCCCCATTTTGAAACGGGTGCAGGGTGCCTATGGTGCCTTGCTTACTGGTGCTGTTCGATAGGTGGTCATGGTGGTATCATAGTTAGTAGAGGGGACTGGTTGGGAAACCTTTTGTTATATGTTTTTGTTCGTTTTTTTCAACCGTGACCGTGCACAAATCTTTTGTTCTGTCATTGTTTTGCCTTAATTTGCTATGGTTGAGCAACTGAACCCAAACGTTTCTTTTGGCTGCTTGTGCGATATATTCCAATTCAAAATTAAATTTATTAGAATATTTAAATACGTAATCCAATAGAGAACATTTGGGTTCATTCATTTAGCCATTTTCTAATGAATTTGAACAAACATTGTGCACGGTCAGGACCCATTCAACATCATAATGACATTAGGACTAGAACAAAGAAATATAATAAAAAGCTTCCTAACCATTCCCTCTACTAACTATGGTGGTATTGAGCCGGTGCCAAGCTAAAGCTGTCGTTAACCCAGAACCATGTATAGTTTCTCCGAAACCATTTACATAACATTTACACGGAATTTACACAATTAAGTTACAGACAGTAATAATCTGTATAAGTAAACGAAATTCATCTGTGTGTGAGTATCTTGTTTGTCACGTCACGTTTGTTACAGCTGGACCGTGTTTAATAAACAAATATGGTGCAGTCGTCCAGGTGTATGGCGGCTCATTGTTGTCGTTGTTCTCATAGCCAAATAACAGTAACAAGTGTAATATTCTACAGAAAAATATAATCTACACCGTTAAAAAAACATATAAAAATGAAATTTGAATGGAAACAAGTCTTGACGCAGGAAAAGAGCGTCAAGTTTGCTGGGCATATAACGAAGTAGGATTTTGATCTGATAAGTATTGAATTTGTAGAATTATGAAACTCTGCAAAGGACATTAGAATAGGCAATGTGTAGTCTCTTCCGCAGGCATCAATTTGGGGGGATTTTTGGGTTTTGTGTGGTCTTGGGCTTCCTGTTTAGGATAACACAGGGATACCAATCCTTATAAATCCGTGCACGAGCGCCATTTTGAATTTGAAGTGCGCAATGCGGAATGGGAATCTAACTTTTACATTTCAAAATCATCTGACATTGTTAACATGGGAACAAGTTTAACAATTATTCCATAAACAGGGGCGGATTTAGGGGGTGCAGGGGTGCGTACCCTTCCTTGGGTCGACTTTGTGCCCTTTCCTTCTGACTAATATCGCTGTGTCAATGGACTATAGGTGGAGGCTCCGCCCAAAAGGGGTACCTTTTTCTATCATAAATGGTATATAAAAGGGTAAGAGTTTGGACCTTGGGGCGGAGCCTCCCCATATAGACATCTGTTGAGTACCCCTTCCCCTCTCCCAATCCCCCCCCCCCCCCTCCCCCCTCTTCCTCGTCACTCCCGAGTCACAAACCATTTTCTTCACTCTGTCAAACAGAAAATGTATGGATTTTGACTGCATTATAATGATTTCCAGTTCAGTATCAACGAACAAATTTTTACAGTCACTTGGCACTTTATTATATAGGGTTTATTTCCACTGCATCTCAAGAATACTTTAGACTCAACAAAGACCAGATGTATACAATGAAACTTTTAAAATTGGCAGTCAAGGACTGCATGTGGCAGCTACTAAAATCCTATGATTTGTATGCGCTGTCAATCAGTTTGCAAGCAGGACCGAAATCTACATGATTTGTTTAATTTGTTCTGGCTTATCAAAGTAAACAAAGGACGTTCTACTCGATCAGAAAAAAATAGTGGCAAATGAAAACGCTCAGCTTGAAGTTCTCTAAAATTTTCCATTTAATCGGTGTAAGTATTTCTGTAGAGAAAAACTCCTGCATTTTTATCGTGTCGGTCAATGTCGCAATAACAATTTATCACTGTTCTGCCTAATTAGTATAGGTAATCGCACGAATTCGAGTACAATTTAGGATAAATAAACACGAGTCAATTTTTCAAAGACTAACAAAATTGCACGAGACCGCAGGTCGAGTGCAATTTGTGGGCTTTGAAAAATTGACGAGTGTTTATTTATCCTAAATTGTACGAGAAATTCGTGCGATTACTTATTAATAATATACATGAAATAATTTCTGAATTCTGATTCAAGCAGGCGTCTTTGCGTTTCGCGCGCTCAATGACAAAACGTACGGTTTCTCAACTGGATTTTTATTGGTTCAAAACTGACACATGACCATCGTCAGAAAACAGTTTAGACGTCGTTTACAAAATTAAAACATTCTCAGTCAAGTTTTCAATGAGCTAAATGTAAGCTCAAGCAAGTTAATACATGGAAAAAATCCTTCAAGTTAAAGTGTTTTCGTTCAAAGAAATGTTTATTCTATTTCAAGAGTCGGGGATTTTTCCTCCGACATAGAAAGCAATCTGACAGTTGTGGAAAGTGTTCGGCATATTCAAGCACTGCCTTTCGATGTTTTGCTGACTTGACATGTGGCTCTGGTTGCTGAAAGTAATGTTGTTCTTCGCTCCGCTGATGGCAGTTGATAGCTGTCGCTGCTCGTTCTCATCAGCTTCATCGTAATCGTCAAGAGAGAAGATATTTCTGTGTCCAGTGACCTTCATTATAGAGCTTCTCTCGAGGCCGGCTGTCTTCATCTTTTTCACAACCGTTTTTCTAGCACTGTGGTTGGTGAGGTTTTTAGTAGAGCTTTCAAAGGATGTCCCAGCGATGATTGACTTCATCATGTCGTTGATCTTGTGGATTCCCATCGGCTGTCTTTTGAACCATACATGAGATGAGGGATTTTGCATGCATGACAGGTAAAATGGACCTTGTGCTTGTAGCTCAGGTGGTCGTCAATTCTTTTCGCCAGTTGAAAACATTTTTGGCAAAAAGCTTCTTGGTTTCGCTTTCAAGCCAGCTTGGCGTGTTTTGGTGGGATTCTCTACAAACTGTACGTACTTTGTGCCGTTTTCATAAGCTTATAGTATATTGCATAGAAAAAAAATTAAGCTTACTAACTTCAAATCTAGGAAAGTTTTCCGCCATACTTGTTTTTGTTGTTCAAGAATCGGAGTCATGTACTCGTAAGCAAAATACCTTGGTAACTGTCTATCATTTGAAATTTTACTGTACAATTTCAACCTTTTCCAGTACAATTTCAACCTTTTTGGGATAAATTGAATACTTCTCGACCAATCAGAATTCAGAAATTATTTCATGTATATTATTATCGTAGTAAACAAACTATGTTCCAGATAAAGAGGTCTTACCGTGAATGACGCAATAGAAATTCCTCATGACTCTCAGTCAACAAACATTATTTTCCCGTGTTTTTCCGCCAAGAAACGAAGCTTTCTTCTATATCAAGCAGAATCTCTTTACAACACTGTACCAGATATAAGAGAAAGTGGTCTTACAGTGAATGACCCAATAGAAATTCCTCAAGACTCTCAGTCAACAAACATTATTTTCCCGTGTTTTTCCGCCAAGAAACGAAGCTTTCTTCTATATCACGCAGAATCTCTTTACAACACTGTACCAGATTAAGAGAAAGTGGTCTTACAGTGAATGACGCAATATAAATTCCTCATGACTCAGTCAACAAACATTATTTTCCCGCGTTTTTCTCACAGAATTATTAGCCAAAAAATTCACATCTTATTCAGTACTTTGCAAATATAAATACAAATTATTTTCACAGACTCCGCAGCATATTCTAGATATATGACGCACTCACACAAATTCAATCATTTGTACATGTATCATTCTAATATCCATATGATGCACATCATAAAAATGATCGCCGTAATGTCTATTAAAACAATTAGTTCAAAATTCCCACAATGGAAATTAAATGGCACTCGCCTTGCAACAACTAAACGATCCAACAATCCGCGCGTTCTGGCTTCGTACGATCACCTCGTGCTATCTTTCATAGCTACAGCTATCAATCATTTGCAAAGCATCCAATCATATTTCACTTCCAAGGCATGCCATCAGTCAGTGACCAATCACCTTTCTCACAGTAAAGCCTTGCGCTTCACGCTCAGAAGGGGGACAATTTAATTGCAATTGACGTTATCCCAAAGAATTCCGATCATACCTAAGTCGCTAAAAACAGGTATGCTGGGCCTATAAAATAAATAGAAAATTAAAAAATAAAATAAATTATTAATAAAAAACTAATTATAAAAAATGGAAAGGAATATAAAAATAAAATTTAATTTTAAAAAAACCCGAAATAAAACGAAAAGGAAAAAAGTGAAAAAATAAATAAAAGCATCAGTGAAAGTAAAAACAAAATATGAATATGACATTGAAAATCAAATCACAAAATTGATTTTCAATTTCATTTTTAATTTGCTATGAGAACGATGGACCACCCATCAAATCATTGAAATCAAAATCTGTGACCCAGTGTTCTCATAGCGCTATTGGGGAATTTCTTGGAAATAGCGCTATATAAATTAATAAAAATTATTTAATAGTCCCTTTTCGCATTCACAGATACCGCTGTAAAACCGCTGTACTTAATTGACAACAGACGCACTTGTACAGGCTTAGCCTCGAGTCGGTGTAAATTATTCACAAATATCAACGAGAACACGAAAAAATGTTGACATGAAACAATAGAAACATTTTTGAATTGCACGGACTGGTTTCTGAATCGAGGCTAAGCCTGTACAAATGCGTCTTTTGTCATGGACAGCGGTCATCTCTAAACGACGCGAAACTGGAGTATTATTATTATATTTGGTCAGCGGAAATCTAACAACACTAATCGAAGCCTCGAACACTACTAAACTATCGATTATAATAATAATAAAGTTAGGGTTAAAATTAGAATTCGAAATTCAGAATGGGAAACTGATGAATACCTAAAAGATGATATTCAATTAAACGATACGTTTTGCAGAATCTTAATCGTAAAGAGGTCCAAGACTATGTGATCATCCCCAGTATGTGAGTCGAAGAATGGCCCATTTCGACAAAAAAAATTTTTTTTTCAAGATTCGCCCATAAGGCAGGTGTTGTACAATAGGACACGAAGTCCCCTTTAAAATACATTACACCACGTCCCACCCAATAAGAAGATTACCCAGTATACCCGACCCCTGATGAATTCCCAATATAAAAAAAATATATGAAAAATTAATATATTAATATAACGTATGCCGATTACGACATTGATTGCAAGCAGTCGAAAGAGCCTTGAGGGATGAATGGACCAGGACAACTGATTGCATATAGGTCCATGCATAAAAAGTTGCGGGAGCAGCACCAGCTGACTGTACCACGAGGTTTGGCTATGATATGATGACTCTTGTTGACCCGGAAGGGACAATCCAGGAGGATACCGTGCATCTAATGTGTTCTCGGATCCTGTCATGTAGCTGTCTTATTTTACTGCCTATGTAAACATCACAGTTACATTGGCGGCAAGTGAACTCCACTCAGTAGACAAATATTGCTTTGAGGTATAGCTGGGGGTATAGGAGTGTATTGTCGAGAGCATCGGAAATGTATGGAATATTCAAGTATAGTCACTCGGGTTACGGTGCGTCAACATTTTGTTGCGCCGCAGATTGACGAGTGCGGCTGGGAAATCTAGTTTGGTTTTGGGAAACCTAGTTTGGTTTTGGACTTGGACTTGTAGCCCTTCAGTTCCGCATATAAAGCACGCTCAAAACAGTGCGGTTCGAAGTGTTCCGAACACAAGACTGTATATCCTATTTTATATTTTAATATTTTAGGATAGGATATAAATAAGGGGGAAGGGTTGGGGGAATTAGGTGGGGCTTTGGGTTTGGGCATAGGTGTAGATTATAGGTAGATAGGTGTCCTCAATTAGTTTACACTTGTGTAAGCTAGGTAAATAATTGACACGTTAATAAAGGTTATTATTATTATTATTATTATTATTATTATTATTATTATTATTATTATTATTATTATATCCTCGGTGTCTTTGACATTTTCTCTTGAAATCTTCACCAGCCATACATTTTTGAGTGATATGTTCCTTGGTAAGCGATGATAACTTATATTTTTAGTTTTTCTGGAATCATTTGAACATTTGCAGGCCATACAATACTCCATTTTGACAAAGCGTCTAAAAAGCCGGGTGAAACTCGGCAGCACGCTTCCCCAGGTGTGACGTCACGAACTCATTCAATATCCGCTGACAGCCCATGTTTGAGCCGCGGTACAGGCGAAATATTTGAAGATTTGAAATAAAAATGATCAACAAGTACGCATCATACAAGAGAAAAACCTTTACAAACTTGTTTTCCATACTTTTTACAATATTTCATAAAACGGTTGATTTTAGGGTTAAGTTTTGCTTTAAGGCGTAGGACAAAATTTATATTAATAGTTATGATGATGTGCATCTTTGTGTTATGCGGTTTCTTTCATTTCTTATAATGTTTTTCTTCGAGGTCATGGGTAGCCACGACTTGTAATGGACGAATAGACGGTTTTTAGCCTATTTTCTTATATAAATCGAAATAACTGTTGCGTCGTTGTGAACGATGACGTTGAAGTCGAGCAATGATAGGGAGTAGCCATCGTGTGTTTTCGTAGGTTTCTCGATCTCGATCCTGATTTGCTGTTGTGTGTTCATTTCGGTGTGGTATTTATCCACGTGTTTAGACGTCGTCCACTTATCTATCGTAATGGCTGATGTTAAGTGCACGACGCCAAAGTCCTTCTTTCCATAGTGTCCATGAATAGGATGGCAAGGATTCCTGACACACTAGAGCCCATTGGTAAACCCCTGGTTTGGAGAAAGATGTCAGTTTCAAAGGTGAAGTATACATTCTTCATGATGACAATGAGGAGATCGGTGACGTCACTTCTAGTAAAGTGATTGATGGAGGGCCCATTTTCCCTGAAGCGTTTGAGATGGCCTCACTGACTGGAATGGAAGTATACAATGCAACCACATCCAGGCTGAAAGGGTACGGGAAGTATTTTTGCAGATATGTCACTGGACACCGTTGGTTGCCAGGCCATTCTACCATGGTGGATTGTGATTCATCTTCGATGTCATTTATTCCTCCAGCGTGATTTTTTTTCGTCGCTTTTTCTGACAATGTAAAATCTTTCAAGCCGCTTGCTGTTGTATTAGCTCTAGGTCTGTTGGCTGCATGGCACGCTGGTTTTCATGACCCCTCTTTCCAAAGTACAGCATCACATAAAACCAGGCTGTGTTGACTAGACTTTCTGGAGTTTCAAGACCAAGCTGGCCGTAGCTGTAGAGCATTTCTAGGTCTTGCTGGCTTATGGTTTGCTTGTGTCTAGGTCTTGCTGGCTTATGGTTTGCTTGTGTCTAGGTCTTGCTGGCTTATGGTTTGCTTGTGTCTAGGTCTTGCTGGCTTATGGTTTGCTTGTGTCTAGGTCTTGCTGGCTTATGGTTTGCTTGCGTCTGGTTGACGAAGTCACCCCTACGTCGTGCAAGATCTTTTAGATTGGCATCGAGTGCTTCATTGGCAGGTTTGAACTGAGATTTTCGATCAAGACCTGATCTTATTGCTCTCATGATGAGTCATTATGTATTATTTTTTGTCTCCATCAGTACTACTCTGGAAATCTTTGGTGGCGACTATACGCTTCGCCATTGACGTTTCTGGCTTCTACGTAAAAACGTTTCATCACAGATGAGAGATTTAACAAATTGAAGATGGTTTTGAGTTGTCTGTACTCTTATTGACACACACTTGACGTCATAAAATGTTCAAAACTCAAGTGGAATCACGAGCGTAGCGAGTGATTTCACTGCCCAGTTTTGGACATTTTATGACGTCAAGTGTCTGTCAATAAGAGTACAGACAACGATAAAACCATCTTCAATCTGTTTTTTACAATAACAAAGTCAAAAAGCATCCAAAAACAAGGAAAAAGTTTGAAAGAAAAACTGTTTCAAGCGCGCGCTGGCTCCGTGCGCGAGCGATTCGTCATACAGTGTGTCTGTACTCTTATTGACAACGGCTGAGAGCCAATCAGAGTGCGAGATTTCGCTCTGTTATTGTAAAAAACTTTATTTCGTGAGGGTAGACGCGTGACCCTCCTAAAAAAAATAAGTAAAAGTATTTTGATTACAGCTCCGTTACGGTCATCATCTCTAGAGGAGTCAAAATATTTATCTCGTCTCCAAGCTAGACATTTGGTAAATGAAAACTGTTTCCATTGTTTGACACAGGGGCGGATCTAGAGGGGGGTGCACCACTAAGGGGCCGTAAGGCCCCTTCTTCTAGGGGGTGTGGGGGCATGCCCCACCCCCCCCCCCCCCCCCCCCCCCAAATTTTGAATATCTAGAAGCGCGAAAATGAAATTTCCATCCATTCTGGGCATCAAATGGTGGGGAAACGTGGGCGAATATGGGGCCACCGGCCCCCCATGACCCTTGGATCCGCCCCTGTGACATCAGTCGTTTCGTTGCATTTTTGTTGGTTTTTAGTTATAGTTTATAAAAACGAGTTGGAAAACAAAACAACAATCATTAATTCCGGTAACCATATGTGTTTTCATACCATTAAAGACGTTTACAGCATATTTTGTTGATTTTGTCGTATTTGCTGGCGTAGCTTCCTCAGCCAGTCTTTTTGTTTCAGTGTCACTTGTTTTTAAACACCTTTTTTTTGTAAAACGTTAAAAATTGTGAATACCAGAATAATATAATATTAATAATATAATATTAGAATATTTGGTCTTAAAATATAATATAATAATATTAGAATACCAGACATTTATAAGACACTTTTCGCTCGCTCTAGCACGAGCGCGCGCTGTTAATTTTGAATTGTGTGCGCTCGTATTTTAACGTTTTCTATCACACTGAAGAAGGTCTCTGATCAGAGACCGAAACGTCTGTTTGAAAAATATTTTTCAATAATAATTATAAACTTCAAGTCAGAGACAACACCTATATTCTTGTTACCTTTTTTATGTTTTCCATGTTTTGTTAGCAACAAGCCAAGACCGAAATGAATGCTGGTTATGTGTTGGCATATTATTCAGACCTATTTTCTATGGAACGAAGTGTGATATGCAAACAAGCACGTGAAAATGTTCATATTTTTTAATTAAGTCCTCGTAGAAACAGTTGTAATTTAATCATTTGCCAGCACAAAACCAGCATTCACTTCGGTCTTTGCTTGACGCTTGTTACTTTGAACTCGACCGTTTGTTGAAATAGGTGTATACACCAAATTGAAGAATCGTTGTCGGGTTCAAAATCATAGAACATAAAAACAGAGACCAAAATAGCTTATGGGAAATATGTTAATTAGATGCAAGATATGCATTTTTGCATTCTGATTGCACAACAGGTGACATAGTCAACTTGCATCTAATTAACATATTTCCCATAGGTTATGTTCTACGATTTTGAACCCGACAACAATTCTTCAATTTGGTGTATACATAGAAGATAAGTCTTGTAAGATTGTATAAATCTGATTTGGTGCCAAACAATTTGATTTTCAAACACAAACAGAAGTAGTTTGACTGGTACCCGCATTCAAGCAAAACAAATAATCATAATTAGCTCCGTAAAGCTGTTTATTTATGGTACAATACAAAACATCATGGAATTGGATTCATGGATTTAAGAGCGAAATCCTGAGCGACTACTGTTGATGAAATATACCGTGTTAGGTAAGTCTGTACAGCACTTTCTAAAGGTTTTACAAGGTGACACTTGATTCGCGTTTTCTTGTTCTACTGGTTTTTTGATCGCCTTTCTCCTCCTATTGATCCTTGACGTTTTTATTATACAATGGTTGTGTTCGTCAATGGGTGATAACTTGCTATAGATATTGTAATCAAAATGAATCGCTAACTGAATTTATCAGATAATACCCTAACGATTTCTGTCAAACTGGAGCCGTCTTGGTTATCCTATAAATATCACACTAAATTACGGTAAATGTGTGAACTTTCGGCGATATTTCAAAACGAATTTCCCGGTCTGAGATCGTTTGGAATCCTTTACGTTGTCCATTGATTGATTATGATTATTTTGTTTCTCTAACTGTACGACGCGATAGAGTGATTTTACTAAACTCGTGAAATACTAATATACATTATAGTAACCCCTAAATCCATGACATATTTTGTGAATATATTTATCAAGATATATGAATCTTTTATTCGGTATACAGGGTTTGCACGATCACGAACCGGCAGCCATGACAGGAGGAAGGATGAAGGAATACCTTTTCCCTAAGGAATTGAATTATTTCTCATGTAAAATGATTTTATTGTTCCTGGCCCCCTGTCGTGGCTACCGGCACGTGATCGTGCAACCTCTATACAAGGACACGTGGATGATATTTGTCTGACAACCCGAGGCCGGTATCCTTTGACTGAAATATAGACTGGATTTTCAGAACAAAATACTTTCCAAAATATATGTTGGACTTTAAAGTAAAAACCACAGTTAAAGGAGCGCTGTCATGACACGCGCATGCGCCAACTTTAATGATATGCAGAGGTCACGCAGTCGATTGTTTTCCCAGGAGAATTGCTCTAGTCTTGGTGAACTTTGTGTTTTGAAAGTTTTGCGATCCAGCTTTCGCAGATTGCTTCCAAGTTATTCGGAATATACAACGTGAACAGCGTGCGACCTAATGAAGATTACACGATATCAGTACTTATTACCCGACGTAGTCAATCGATAAAAATCGATATCGATAAAAATCAAGTGATTGTTATCGATTTTTAACGGAAATCGGTAGAAATCGATAAAAAAAGTGTGATATCGATTTTTATCGATTTTTAACGGTTTGCTGTTTTCGCGTAATAATGTGTTGAATATCATCTGATTGACCCTGGAGTACAATTACCGAGACGCATAAACCAAACTACTATTGACAACTGCAACTTCTTTTATTCTAAAATCAATATATATATTTTTATTTTTATTATCTTTTTATTTATGAACGATACTACCGACGTAACAAGATGTAGATGTAGATATGGGTGTTAATTCAATGAAGCAAGTCAGCTCAGATCGAGTCCTCACTAATAAACAAAACCATCCACAGAAGGAAAACGATAAAAACGATAAATTACGTCAATCGATAAAAATCGATATTAAAGAAAAAAAGTGTGATATCGATTTTTACCGATTGATCGATACAAATCGATATCAATCAATTCAAGGATATCGATTTTTACCGATTTATCGATTGGTAAATCGATATCGATTTTTATCGATTGACTACGTCGGGTTATTATAACGACATCTGATAAGGGAATGGCGATAAATGAGACATTGCCGCCAAGATGAAGTTCGTTACATCTCTGAAAACTAAGACCGTATTACTTATTTGCTTCAAAACACAAACTAACGAACATGTTACTTGGAGGCAAAAAGTTTTAGAAGCGAACGGACTGGAGGCGAAAAGTTTTAGAAGCGAACGGACTGGAGGCGATAAGTTTTAGAAGCGAACGGACTGGAGGCGAAAAGTTTTAGAAGCGAACGGACAGTAATTCCTGTATATGGTACTCGTGTTTCTTGTAATTGTGTAAGAACAAGCAACGCGCTCTACACAGAGAATTAGCCATTACCTAAACGAGCAAGGGACTGGGACCAAGTCCGTAAAACTAATTCAATAAGAAACTAGCAAAATTGAGCATCATTTGCTGAGAGAGCAGATCAAACTTAGCTAGTCTGGAAAGTTTGGTGAACTTCGGCTTAATATTAACGATGCTAGAGGGCATCAAATATGTCTATTTTCCCATACAAACTCTGTAAATGTTTGACGTTGTCCAGCCAAACCATACATTCCCTGTAACATTTTGGCTGGACAACACAATTTCAAAAGTTTATAATTCTGACAGAATTCGCTCAAATCACGTCAAACTTTGCACAGACGCTAATTTTAACATGCTGTTTCATGTCATTATTGCGTGTAATCAATGAATCCCGTGTAAAGGTGAAAATAGCGATTGTTCTCTTCGCCGTTGTGGCACTTAACTTCTAAACTTTGCAAAGTAAAAGCTCAAACCAGGTGACAGTCATTATCTTCTTCAGTTTGCAATATAGCTTTTCATCCTATGAATGAACTCCAAAGAACACCTTCTTTGAGAACATAACAGGACCTTTAGCACCAAGACGTCGAGGACGACGAAGTTCGAATAAAGTGTTTTGTTGTATGCATAGAATGTAGTGGTAGTGTGTGTGAGAGTACAGTGTCCCCCATGCAATTAGTGAGCAAGCGCTAGAACAAATTGGACACTTAAATAAACAAAAAAAATTTTTTGGGGGGGGGGGGGGGGAAGTAATCCTTAGGGAGTGCATTTCTGTAGAATCCAAACTAATGTTATATACACAGGACTTTAGCGCGCAAAATATCGCAAAAATACAGATATAAAGGGAATATCAAACGCGCCTGTGTTTTAAAGGGTCCGTTATCAGTTAC